>VYZW01005853.1:1758-41324 GCA_013401315.1 Balaeniceps rex | reverse complement strand
GTCATATTGAGTCACACAATACTAGGTCACAGCTTCAGATAGGGATTTTGAAGCTGTTCTCAAGTGCAATTTTACAGATAGCTAAAGGTTCACAAGCCATCAGGAAATACCCTTCAGTTCTCTCAAAATGCAGTATGATAGTAACTGGGCTCAGGTCAGCAGGTTGAAGATGCTGTTTAATGCTGTCATTTATGGTACCTCCTCAGAGTGGACACTTCTGACTTAATGAAAGTTTTGATCGTCTCTGAATACTCCTCTGCATGAAAGAAAAGAAGAGACTATGGGATTCCAATGCAGGCACATTTTGTCCTTACTTGGGCAACAACCATTTGCTTGAAATCAAATTTTGATCAAAATAGGATGCGAGACTAAGAAATGAAACAAAATGAGCAAATAGCACATAGGTTCTCAGACTTGACAACATGATATTTCCCTTTAAGATCACAGTTGCTTAAATGCTCGGAAAAAATGCTCCTTACTGCAGCCCACTGCAGGTATCAAGTGTTAAGCCCTCTGTTGCTTTGCTATACACAGGCTTCTCCATTGCTAACAGTTAAACTCTCTTTTTCCTTCAAGAAGCAATCCTAAATCCTAGGCCTCCTTCCGTTGCCTGCTCCAGACAGTCTGGCAGCCTCCTAGTAGGAAAATTTCAACACTGCGTAAAAATAATTCAAACAAACATTTCATTGCATAAAACCTATTCTACCCCTCACAAGCCAGTGTTGGCACCCTGGATAGAAAGTAAACTCTTCTATTCTCCTCTGTCATTTTTTTGCTGCTTCCCTCCCAACTAGAGCAATTCCACTATTATAAAATGTAGCATCATGGATCCTTACATAGAGTTCTATAGTATTCTGTGTAGGACTACAGAAAATAAAGAGTTTCAAGCAGGAAAAGACAAAGGTGAACAGAGTAAGGAATAAAATAATCATCAACATAGTAAGAGAATTCTTTAAAGGTTTCATTTCATGAAATAATCCTCCGTGATTTTTTTAAAAGAAGTTGCAACTATATTTTATATTTGCCATCGACAAAGAGACAAAATTGGCTTGCTTTCTACATTAATGACTTTTGCTGGCATTACTGTCTAAATTATTATTAAAACCTGTACTTTGATAGAAGCTTGATTCCTATTTCATTATGTATTCTACCAATATAAAGTACACAAACATCTATTCTTGCAAGTGCATGACTAATTAAGCAGAAATACACGGATTTCAATATATTACATAATTAGCTGTGCAAGTCTCTAGTTATGATCAATATGTAATTTGAGTAATCGTTCATCTGTGCATTGAAATGCAGTAAATACAGAGATGATTTCAAGCCTTTTTTCTACACATATACTACTGGGAACGGACAGAGAGGTTTTGCATTTCAGTGATGTTGTCTTCAGATTTCCACTGGTTAATATGCTTATTAAAAAACACAATGACTGACAATATAATAATGACTAGAAAGAAGCCAAGGTCAAAAAACTATAGATCTTCCTTCCCTATTCCCCTCTTCTTTCCTTCCTGTTGTGTAATGAGTTACTATTTATTTTCACTCTTGAAATACAGCAGTAAAAGCATCCACAAAACACAGGTCTGCATTCCTTTTGTATCGGAGGCTTTGTCTCAGGAAAGAGAAAGAAAATGAAACATTGGTACAAGTTCAATTGTAAACTGATTCTAAAAACACATTCATAAAATTAAAAAAAAAAAGCTTTTAAAAATCCAAAATAAAATAAATGGAACAGCTCCAGACAGCAAAAATTAAAATATGCACCTTTCTGTGTCCAACTGTGAGCCAACTGGTGAGTTCAAGTATCAGTTCAGTATCCTATACATGTAAACTTTTTATTTTAATATTATTAATTCCAGAAAAAAGCCTAAGTCCATTTGGTTAACTGTATAATTCACAAACTGTTCCATAATCTTTTTCTGGTTCTTAGCTGTTCAGACATGCTTACTTTTTTTCCTGCCTGATTATAATTGCAGGGGTCTGGCATCTTCATTATGTCTTTGGGTTCTTACTCTAACTATTGTAAACAAGAAATTCCTTCTCTTTCGAGAAAATAAAGAATTTGGCTAATAGCAGTCAGTCCTGAAATCTTATTCTTCTGTGCTAGATAGCTGAGAAAAGATTAAATGCACTTAATTCAACAAAAGGAGAACATGAGAGCTCGTAGAAATTTTTGGTCTTCTTTAGGATTATGAAGTTGACATAATCACATTTAGTGAAAACAAATGTATTTAGCCTAGATTTTGAGCCCCAAAAGAAATATATCATCGATGATGTACTCAAAACATCTGAAACAAGATAAACACATCACTATCTGATCACCGATGTCAATATCATTCAAGCAAATTCAAATTATATGCAGTAAATGATCTAGGTGAGTCTGTTCTTCAGATAATATCTTCGAAAGAATCAAATTAATGAAGTTCTGGATGGTCTTAAAGTCAACAAACACAGCATCCCTTTCACAATGATATATTCTGAGACTTATTGATTAACTCTCTTACTGTGAACACTTGTGTCTCGTTTTTCTACATGGCTAAATAAATTATGCATGTAGATCACTGCATACATGTGAGTGCTGCACACAACAGAAGTGCTTAGGCTATCAAGAAGGAAAAGTATCTGTACATTTCCCATTTTATAAGCATAATACAGAAGGGGTTTATTAAGAGTAACAAATTAATGGCCTGACAGTGCAGAATTGTTCCCTTCAGTGCTGTGTATTTCAGAACGTGTTATGCAACCCAATTACAAAAGTGCTAAGTGATACGAGTACCATTATTTCCCCTTGGGAGATTATTCCTCATACTTAACTGACAGGAATTGCTTTTATCCCTCACATTAAACCTATTTTCCCTCCTCTTCTTAACTACAGTCAGCTTTTAATATTTGAGTCTTGAAAAGAACCATTTTCCATCTGCGATTTTACATTCTTTCAATAATTGTAACCTCTTTCTGTATTTCTCTTTTATTGCTGTTTGGTCCTATTGTGCAAACTTAATCCCAGACCTCTTTGTGAGTGTCACACCAGTGACTTCATTCTTGGCAGGATGTCACTGTGATCTGAATGATCCAGGTACCAAAAGCTGTTCTACCTCTACACTTCTTCAGAGTGTGGAGAGTGTAAAAAAAAAATTTTTTTTAAAAATCTACCTTTGGTTATTAGTAGCTCTTCACTGCTTTTTTTGTTGCTCTTTCTCTAAGAGAATGAGGAAGGACGTTTGTTTTCAATTGAGTAAATAAACCAAGTATTTTTCTGTAATGTTTTCACGATCTGTAATTACTTCCATAACTCTGCAACAGAAGCAAAAGGCTTCTTGCTTTGGATATACTTATCGATGTTCTTTTTAATATTAGCTAATTGCTCCTCAAGTTTTCACTTACTTTCTAATTTCCACTTTACAGTTGAACTCCTACAGTTTATATGTTTTTCTATTGGCACTGCTCACTAGAGCTTTTGAGGCAAAACACTTGAACACTTTGCTCTCTATTTTTCTATATATCATTACTTAACTATAGGCTTTTTTGCCTTTCTTGCACCTGCCTTGTCCATGTAGGGATATTGTAGATGATATAAAAACCCGTCAAAAAAAACCCAAACCCAAACCAGCCAAACTCTTCTTTGTGTGGGAAAATTTAATGTTCAGTAAAATGGATTTGAATTTATAGTGCACTATTTCTGACTGATACTTCATTCTCTAAAACAGACTAGAACAGGGCATGACGCAGAAATTTTTAAGTTAGTAGGGGTCTCGTTGAGTAAATTTGTTCCATAACATAGGACCACCCAGGCTTAGCATCCACATCTCCATGAATTATATACATTTTTTTCAATGTTACAAATATTAGCTCATGTCCACTACTGTGAATCCAGACAGACATCGTGTTTATCAGGCTTGCAGGGCTAGCACACCTGAAGCCTACAAAAGGTTGGTCTGCAATTCTCAGTGCAGATGGGTTAACAGGTCTTCCAACAAGGAAACTTGCAGCTGTGTGGACTTGTACTATAATTTTAACTGACCAGTAAAATAATTTTGCCCCATACTGCATCACATACTAACTTTCTGGAGCAGAAGATCCTTACCAGCTTACAATATGAAAAACTAATTTATAGCTACCATAGGAACCAACTCCTTTGTATAATAATATATGCGTAGGGGAATATAACCTCTGCTTGTGTGCAGCAAGCAGTCATTTAAAGTACCAACACACTGCCTCTCTAAATATGTCCTGATGTGAAAGAAGGAATTTGATGGATACAGTCCCCCTGCAACCTATACATCGTCTTCTGCTCCTCTCCTAGGAACCAGCGGCACTGAAACACCCCTGGCTTCCACGGCCAGAAAATCAGCCCATCTCTGTGAAAAATGCAGGGCATGGCTTTCCATCTGTTTTAAAAGCAAAAGCAGAGAGCTACAAACCCAAGGGACACTATTGCTGGTGATGGCATTTCAGGGCACTTGTTATCTCTGGCTTAGGTTTGAATGAGGTTATATTTCTAAACTTGGCAGCAGGCATGGTGATTATTTTTCTTGCCACTTAGTTGTCCAACAGCAAGGTTGATAGATACAGACTCCTTGAACAGACAGGAGTACATACTACTCTGATGAAGACACCTTATTTTATTAAGTCGTGGTGTACTATCATTGTCCTTGGCTGCACTAATGAAAACTGGGCGATTCCTACCCACTTCCATTAACTCACATTCCACAGTGTTCAGGTTCAATGTTGTCCAACTACTGTGGTCCCTCAATACAGAGGATTTAATGTTGATTTTTCTCTCAAACTGCTTTTAAGTCTTGTCGCTACAGGAGGCAGTAAAACAATTTCAAGTAGCCAGACAGTTTCCAGTAACTTTAAAGAAAAAAACTTAAGTCAAGATCTTACTAAAACCTTGCTACAAAAATATTTCTAATAAACTTTAACTTTTTATATATAGTAACTTCATCTTAACAACTGTCTGACAAAGCACCCAGATGTCCTAATGATGGACACATTTCCTATCACGCACAAAACTTTCTTTAACTCCACATCCTCTTTCCCCTAGGGGTCTTTGCAATACCAGTCTGCACCTCCTCCTAATGTGCAAATAAACCCCAACAACCAGCATTAATATGTGGGGAAATTTACAATTCTCATTTTTAAGCAGCAGAATAAAGCTGTATGCAGGGAACATTAACATATTAAACTTGAAAAGAGTACTAATGCCACTACTAATGATACTATTACTAGTGCCCCACATTTGGGTCTGCCTTGTAGAAAGAACATTAGAAAGCTGTATGTTTTTCAAAGACTTGCAAGAATAACTGGTAGTCCTGAAAACAGTACAAAAATATTGATGAAATTACTTACTTATAGAAACCTGATTTTCCACTGCTTGAAGCACTAAAAAAGGTAGTTTCAGTTTCTAAAGATTTTTCTCTAATCAGTCAGAAGTAATAGGGATAACGTGGAAATAAGTAAAATAATACTTTTATTATGGTGAACATCAAAATATCAATCCCTTCTGTTCTTAAAAAAGATAAATTTAAACACAATGGCCATAGCATTGACATAATACTGTGCTTATATCATGAAAGACTTAAAATAATGTAGCATACATTTTTCTTCTTTCAACTGCTACGCTTACAACAGGCCTCTTGCTACTCAGGTTTTCTTGCTACAGAAAGAGAGGGGGGAGGTGCCCCTCAAAAGGTAAAAACTTTATTCTCAAACATATTTGACATAATTCACAGATTCACAGAATGGCTGAGGTTGGAAGGGACCTCTGGAGGGCTTCTTGTCCAACCCCCCTGCTCAAGCAGGACCACCTAGAGCTGGTTGTCCAGGCGGCTTTTGAATATCTCCAAGGAAGGAGACTCCACGGCCTCTCTGGGCAACCTGTGCCAGTGCTCAGTCATCCTCACAGTGAAAAAGTGTTTCCTGATGTTCAGATGGAGCCTCCTCTGTTCCGGTTTCTGCCCATTGCCTCTTGCCCTCTCACTGGGCACCACGGGAAAGAGCCTGGCTCCGTCCTCCTTGTACCCTTCCTTCAGGTATTTGTACACATTGATGAGATTCCCCCTGAGCCCTGTCTTCTCCAGGCTAAACAGTCATTTGTTCATTTTGTAATTGCTTATCTACATATTCTCACAGCTTACCTGCTATGCTGTAAGTGGATGATTAGAAGACATTCTTCGTAAGTACATAGGGTGTGAGCAGTAGAATCATAGAACCATAGAATCATTTAGGTTGGAAAAGACCTTTAAGATCATCAAGTCCAGCCGTTAACCTAGCACTGCCAAGTCCTCCACTAAACCATGTCCCTAAGCACCACATCTACACATCTGTTAAATACCTCCAGGGATAGGGACTCAACCACTTCCCTGGGCAGCCTGTTCCAATGCTTCACAACCCTTTCCTAACGTCCAGTCTAAACCTCCCCTGGTGCAACTTGAGGCCATTGCCTCTTGTCCTACCGCTTGTTACTTGGGAGAAGAGACCGACACGCACCTTGCTACAACCTCCTTTCAGGTAGCTGTAGAGCACGATAAGGTCTCCCCTGAGCCTCCTTTTCTCCAGACTAAACAACCCCAGTTCCCTCAGTTGCTTCTCATAAGACTTGTGCTCTAGACCCTTCACCAGCTTCATTGCCCTTCTTTGGACACGCTCCGGCACCTCAATGTCTTTCTTGTAGTGATGGGCCCAAAACCAAACACAGTACTCGAGGTGTGGCATCACCAGTGCCGAGTCCACGGGGATGATCACTTCTCTACTCCTGCTGGCCACACTGTTTCTGGTACAAGCCAGGATGCTATTGGCCTTCTTGGCCACCCGGGCACACTGTTGGCTCATATTCAGCTGGCTGTTGACCGACAGCCCCAGGTCCTCTTCCGCCAGGCAGCTTTCCAGACGCTCTTCCCCAAGCCTGTAGGATTGCATGGGGTTGTTGTGACCCAAGTGCAGGACCCAGCACTGAGCCTTGTTGAATCTCACACAATTGGCCTCGGCCCATTGATCCAGCCTGTCCAGATCACTCTGTAGAGCCTTCCTACCCTCAAGCAGATTGACACTCCCACCCAACTTGGTGTCATCTGCAAACTTACTGAGGGTGAACTTGATCCCCTCATCCAGATCACTGATAAAGATACTAAACAGAACTGGCCCAATACTGAGCATTACTACTAATCTTAATAACTTTTTAACTACAGCTACCAAGGGGATCTACAAAAGAGGTCAGTATTTCCCACCTTAGTAGTGAGAAAAGAGCGAAAATTACCCATCCAATCTGTCACACATGCAACACCGCAGCAGTGCTCAGGCCAGAATCCAATACTATGGAGTCCCCAAGACTTTACAATTATGGTCATATACACAGTTCTAGCCAAAAATTGCTTTACAGGTGACTCAAGTTTTTGTTTACTTTTTACTGAAGCACAAAAAGCTTACTTTGAGGTTATGGTTTTTTGATTTGTCTCCTGCATCTAAATGCCAGTTCTGCAATTCAATCTGAAATCTTGAAGTCAAACACATTATTGCTAATTAGAAGCACACTGGCATATTAATAGACTAAGTAACTGCTGGTAGGGTGATATCATAATTTTACTGCAGAAGTGCAGTGGGAACTGAAACAAAATTAAGGTTTCATTGTGCCCAGAAACATGTAAAAAGCAGGCTGAATCCAGGTGCTATCTAGGAACAGTATCACCACTTACGTCCTGTGTCACACCAAATGGTGCTCAAGAGCACACATGCGTGTGCAGCAGCACTGTAGTTCTGGCAGTGCCAATTACAGTCAGTACCTGCAGCTCCCAAAGACTCAAACTGTCAAGGTGGTGCTGTGCAAGGGCAGTTCCCACTTCAGCTCGTGGAAGACAATGCTCAGCAACTTGCAGAACCTCTAAAGAGTCTCCAAGGATCTTCTGTTAATTCTCTGTCTTTCAGCAGATGTATTTCCAATCTCCAACACTCTATACAAAAGAGGAGGTAATTTCTATGCTTATCCCATGGCCTCATTTACAAAGGTGTCACAAGCAGCCGAATATCTAGATAGATTGGACAGATACACAAACATGGCAGCATGGCATCATTTGAAAATACGCACTGCAGCAGGGGACAGAGGTATCCTCCCCTCAGAAACTCCTTATCCACTGTGTAAGGTTGCAAACCATATTTTTTCCCAAACTCCAGTTTACCAGTGACTTTACAAGACCTCAGTTTTGTACCCTACACAGGCTTCAAACTAATCTGGGGTTCCTTTGGGTAAGCCAAAAGAATAGATCAAAAAGCCACATTTTTGACTGGTTGAGAAGTAACTAATATTTTATCTTAAGAGGTTTTAGTTTTACTTCAAATCTATGCTAATAGCAGTTACTAGTTACTATTTTAAACAAGTTTGAGCTTAAAACTTTTATAAATTTTTTTGTGAAAGGCCTCCACTACTCGTTACAACAAAAAGCAAGTTTTTAAAGAAGATATGAAATGTACAATAGCAAGGATTTCAAGCTACCCAGACATCATCAGCTATTTGTTTTTTCCTTTTAAATGACAGATAATTGTTAGTGGTTTATTTAGCTTTTTGTAAGTAGCATAAATCAGAGCACTATAAGTTTCATCAATTTAGAGCTGGCAAGAGCTCACTTCTCTTCAGCAATTATAAATTCCCAAAACTTTATTTTAGGGCCCCAAGACTGACTCCAGATCTAGAAGCAAAACAGAGCAATTACTGTATTTGTTCCATGTTTCCAGTCATAGCCAAGCATCAATACAGAGACTTCCACTTTCTTCATCAATAACCAGAAAATCAGTAAATCACCGACAAACATAACATAACAGAAAACCTGATTTGTTCTTACTGACAGGTTTGAGAACCTTGTCCAATATGTTGATAACTCTGGTCCAAACTTTGACTTTCAACAGAATCAGTTAGTAGGTAAGATGTCACTCCTATTATCATTATAAAGCTTGGGGTTTTTTTTAAAGAAATGCTTAGCAGAATGCAATATGTATGATCCCAGAGCTTTTCTTTTTTTTTAAAAAAAAAAAAAAACAACAAAAATAGAGCACAAATAACTCCCATCAAAACTGATATGATGGTGAGATTTATTAGCATCCTATGGCAAGAAAGCAGGAACCTTAAATGTTTGTAAGCCTACGCTCGCTGGAACTTCTCCACGAAGAGTGGGTGTCAGCCGTGTAGAAAGAGACAAATTAAGAAGGTTCTGTTCTGCCCTTGATGTGTGCGCAGACTTTAACTTCAATTAGTGTCATTAATCAAGAGGAGAATTGGCTCCCAAGCCTCCCGTAATTTGATGTTGGTGTCTCATCAGGTACCCCATGCACTGAGAAAAGACACACCCATATGGTGACAATGACGTATCGCCTTGCTGTTAGCTCAGTCACATGCCATATGGTTAGACCGAGAGAGAGCTGACAACTAAGACAGGACATCAATTATTGTCATCCAGCCATGTACCAAAACACACATGGGTTCATCCCAGCTTCCCTGTCATATCACTACATGAACTCATTAAGCGTTCTGTATTTAAAGCCCTTGCTTTTCTCTAGAAACTGTAATTAATCTAATTGCAGTTGACACAAAGGCTCAGGTCAGGCAAGGATGGAGCCTCCAAGGGCTGGTACAGTTAAAGCTGACACCACCATAACCAGCAGTCTGAAAGCCACTCCTCAGAAAGCTGCTTCTGTAACTTGCACCTGTTTGAATTTAAATGGGGATTTAAAGACATACTTTGACTTTCTAACTCCTTACATAAATAAACGTGAGAAACAGATGATCTAAAAATTGTTTTACTGTCTTGTGCGAGGATGGGTTTTAATTCTGTCTGAAGTCTTCGGCTGTGGCTGGGGAGGCATTCAGAACCCAGCCCACGCAAAACACCACATCTCACACTGACTGGGGCGGTAACGTGGTAAACTCAACCCAAAGCTCCTGTTTCGCTCCCTTGACTGATTGACAGGTTAAAAATGAGGAAACCCCACTGCCAAAGACAGTTTCTCATGCATGAAGATGGCTGCTTTAAGACTTTTACCCTGAGTACTTGATTATTACTTGCCTTTCTGGAATACATTTTTACCATTATTCAAGGATCAGAACTAGATTAGAAAGAATATTACACCACATCTCTATTCCTTGTGTTCACTGATGTGATTTCTCAGACATTACATCAGAGTGAGCATGGAAACTGGAATTGGCATAGATGTAAAAAAAGGATACTCAGAATGTAGAAAAAATACAATTAAAACATTTTCTTATGTGAAATAGCTATTATACATTGGAAAAACGAACCTTAGAAAATCACATGATAAAAGATATTTACAAATTTCCTGTATAGGAACAGGACAATCTGTTTCAATTTATTTTTAGGTTTCCCCAATGTTTTTGATGGTTCTTGAGCTTCCCATTTCAGCATTAGTATTATTTTCCACAATCAAACATATATATTGTAGCATTAATCTTTAAATCAATCATCATAAAACCTTCAATATTCATGGTTTTGCTTCTAAAAAAAAAAAAACTCTCAGCAGCTAAAAGGCTGCTGAAAGCCATATGGAAAAAAAGGATTTTTTGTCATTTATAATGGAAAAAAGTTTTTTTTCCCCTGATGTAGTCTAAACGTTCTCTAGCTTATACAATGGGACCATTAAATTTACTAAGTTTTTGAGAAGTTTTAAAGTTTGTAGATTCATCCTTCAAAACTTGTATTGAGTGTTTTTAATAATATAGATATAAGCAACCTATGTTAAATAGTATGAAAACATATCTTCCACATTAGATAAAAATGCAACTTTGCATGGTATTTGTGTTCTTGCATAAGAACTTCTTCCTTTTCCTACATACTGAGTAAAATATTGGGATTAAAAGGAAACATTAATGAACTTTTGTAATAAATAAATCTAATTTTAAATCCTGCTTTCAAAAAGCAATTGAAGATACTTATCTATTGATACTATAAGAAGTATTTATGAGCCTGGCTTTAAAAAGTTCTATTTGGTACCTGTTTGCACTTTTCAAAAGGAAATTCTTTAGAAATACACTTAGTATATACTAACAAGACACGCAGAGAAGTTACCGGATACCACTGGCATTGGCAATTGTTGCCTGCATCGTGTGTGAAGTCCCCTTGGCGTTCTAATTGTGGGCCGAATTATCTCAGAAGGCCGTGCATTTGCTACGGACTAAATCACAATTATTGCAAAGTGAAGGCAATTACCGCATAGCAGCTGAGGCTTGGTAACATATGGCCCTGAAGCAACTTCTCTGTGTAACTTAGCCCTAAGTGATATTGAAAATCCATGTGGTTAAGGCTCCTTAAGGGCTTTGAAACTAGGATTAAGTTGCCTAGTAAAAAGTAGGTGCTTTTGAAATTTGTAACTTTCAGTAATATTGATGTTTGCTATTACTTTTCGGTTTGTTTTTTCCCTTTTTTCTTTCTTCAGCTCTCAGTGTTGATCTTACCTACTTGTAGAAGCATAATTTTAAAAATGTTCCCTGCCATCTCTACAGAATTCTTAACGTTGTTTTAATCTTATGTGGTTTTGTCACAATTTTGAGGGAAGGGTGTGAAATTAAACTGGAAAAATACTTGATAAAAATGGTACAAAACCTATATTAAACTTCGATCATGATTTGAGAGTTGAGGGTGACTAGTAATCTAGTCAGCATGTTAAGAATTTGAAAGAAAAAAAAAAGACATGTTTTTGTTTGGTATCTGTTAAGGATTTTTTCACCTGTCAGCCCTGAAAACTAAGCATGAGATCTGTATCTCACAATGGATTCTTTCTTTTTCATGCCTCATGAGTCCTGGTAATAAAAGAAGACTTGGATTTTACTTCTATTTACTTGGTGGTAGGTTCACTGTTTTTCATTGTTTCTTTTTTTTATTGTCACTCAAATACACTCTTACTACTCACTGAATGGTTATGGGGTTCACAAGTATGCAAGCATAATATTCACAGAACGATTTTAAATTACTGATGGAAATAGTCTGTAAAAGAAGTTCACAGGAAAAAGAGGGGTGTCATTTCTTCATTTCTTTTAAAGTACCCACTTATTCTCAAGGCTTAATTTTTTTGTTAGGTTTTTTTTTGTTAACTTTTACATTCAGAAGGAAGCCTGAAGTAAGTTTGCTAGTTTGAAAAGATGCTTTTACAGAAGGGTTTTAACAGGGTCTTTTCTTTTTATTTTCCTGGCCTTTATTTCATTGCACACATTGAAATAGGGTAAGATTGAACTGAATAGGAAAAGCCTACAACTGTCCTTATCTTATGTGGAAGTTCATTCTACCATTTCAGCCTCTTCCCAAGAAGTCACTCTCTCTTGAGCACAAGGTCTTCCTCCTTTTAATAGAAAGTTCTAGGGTACCTGACACATATAACTTTGGATTACTTCCTATCTCACAAATATTTGGTGATAACTGAAATTGCCACCTGAGAAAGCCACACTGTAATGACACTTACAGCTCCGATTTCATAGGTCTTCGTGTCTTAGTAAAGCACATTATTAGGGAATGAAGATAAGAAAGGCATGCAAAATTCATGATCAGACACAGCACAGGGATTCTTGAAAGACTGAAATCTTAGAAAAGATAGCATGAAAACTTGTGCATCAGATAGTCACCTGTGAAATTCAAGAGGTTTCCTGGATCTCTCCAAAATGCCTATGTGATATATTACCATCACTTCTGACCACAGACTCTGCCTGCTCTCCCGTTACAACCTTGCAGATCTCCCAACCCTTCCACATGTTTCCTCTGAGAATCCCAGCTGGCTTTCACCACTTGTAACAGGGAAAATTATGTTTGCTTGCTTTATCTCACCAAATAGAGGTAAGGTGCTGAGACTTAGTAAAGCAGGCTACGCAAAGAACCACTTGAATTCAGTTATGAAAGGTCAGCAATGATTTTGAAAGCCAAACATGGAGGAACAAACAGCTGACTACTTTCTGACTGGTATTTTTAAGTGTCATGCAGATATTGCATACAGCACAAAAGGCAGATCTAGAACAAGCTTATTCTAGTTACACAAAAGAATAAAAGCCCTGAATAGTTCAAAAAAGGCAAATGGCTTCAGACAAAATCCTGATGGATGGCTCTTGGTGGGGAAGGGGAGATGACCATCTTGCATAGTGTTAGTGCTATGCTGCCTACAAGATAATTTCACTGATTACTAATTCCTGCTAGCTTCCACATGTGCTGTGTGGAAACACAGTGAAACACGTAGAAAATGTGTAAACACAAAGACAACCTAATCAGGATATGTCTATTTGGCAAGACAATTAAATCATCCTACTTTCAGGTAACTCTGTCCTAGTTTTGTATCGAAGTTTTCCTATCAACAGCTGCTTCATTACACAAGCTAATAAATACGCCTAAAAATCCTATATATCAGCAAAAAGTTTCACCATAGCTGCAGTTATCAGCAAAACAAAAGATTAATAGTTTACAGTGTACATGAGTGAGTGGTAAGAAAGTGTATTTGTTGGCCCACGCTCAGCCATAGGCCTCTGTTAGCCTAAGTAGGGCTATGTCGATATTCAGCAGTGTTAATAGCTGGTGAGTAACAGCCTACTAACTGCACAACTTTCAGACATAGTTTGTAGACATATTTGTGTGCTTTAACACCTATACTTTCAGCTGGCTACTGAAAAAAGCTGGATTCTATATTTGAAGATGTATCTTTCAAATCTTGATGTTGTACTGGTAGATGGCCCAGCTGATAGTTAGTACAATAGCAAGAAGCTATTTGTAGAACAGATTTTTATTTTTTTTAACAGATTTTAGGTGTCAATTATTAAACAGGAAAATTTTGTAAGAGTCCACATGTGAAATGATTAGAGCATATACCACTAATTAGTCTAATGGCACCCACTGTTAAATATTTATAACCATTAAGAAGTCTAAACCATCAACAGCAATATGATCGAGATTCACGGTATTCAGAGTCTAGAGATGAAGAACATTTTCCATCAAAATTAGGTATTCTAGGGATGTGGATAAAGTAGGAAAAGGGAGTGAAAATTGATGACTAGGAAGGCTCAAGAAGAATTTCACTTTGTATTCTGGTATTACCTATAAGAAGATGAAGTCAGCAAGTCATTTTTAAGAGCAGGTAAAAGTTTAGGCACCTTGTAAGAGAAGGAAAAAATCAAGTAGAAGGGTCAAGAGCGAATAGTACTTTATCATCACATATGTGCTAGTTTGAGAGATCACGTTTGTTGGAAAAACCCTTAAACAATTATTTAGTCTTAGTTGTGTATTTAGATTCCATTGTGATTTCAAAGGTGATGAGATAAAAAAGGGCATAGGTCAACTTAAAGTTCTGAAAATGCAAAAATGGAGTGGTGTCATCGTAAGTATTATATATCAATTCCATTTAATACCAAACACATTCAACTGGTGTAAGATCGATTAACCAGATGCCACTGGTATAAACACATTTTGGATACTAAATTCCATCTTCATTCACTGAATAGAAAATCACATGTTCCCTGATCAATAGTTTGCAAAGTTAACCCTCCTAAGAACACAAGTCTTTGCTGATGCATTTTGATAGGCTAATGCTAGTAAGAAAATTATACACAGTACATCACCTTTATATGTAAACAAATCCCAGTGGCACACCCAGTGTCCAAGTAGGGATTGCACAGAGCCTCCTGTGTTTCAGCTTGTGCCCATTGCCTCTTGTCCTGTCACTGGGCACCACTAAAAAGAGCCTGGCTCCACCTTTACACTCTCACCAGATCCATCAAAATTAGCCTTTTAACTGGCCTCAGTGGATTGGGATTCATACCGAAAGCGCTAATACCCTGTATCTTTCTCTATGACATAGCACGCACTGATGTCTACTGTCTTCAACAAATATTATTGCAACAAGTTTTAATATTTCTCAACACCATCACTGTACAAAGTCACAGACAAAAAAATTTGACTGCTTAATGGTAATGCTTACTTCAGCATTAAAAAAAATGTATTTAAAAATGTAATTTATATTCATCACATCTTTTGCTTTAGTGTACTTTATGTGCCTAATTCCCCTTCTGTATGTGGAGATTCTGTGCAAGTACTTGGAATGACTATTTTTCAGTATCTGTGTATCAATTAGCATTTTGATCTACTTAACCAACAGTGACGAATTTTAAAAAAATCAGCCAGATAACTTCTTTGTAAGAGTTATGCTCTTACAAAGCAAAGATCTTTTGCTTTATTTTTTCTGCAGTATTTGTCAGAAAAGCTTCGTTTCCCTTCTAAAATTCTCCATGGTCAGTGTATTGCAAGTAAGACCACTAATACTTTTTGCCTTCTCAAGTATTACGTTTGTTCAACAGATTTAAAAATATGTAACTCCACATGCTCATTATCTTCTTCAGTTTGGTAAAGAGGCTGTCAACCTTGTCAATTATATTACTTCACAGACTTCCCTTTCATTTTTTCCTCCCATGTTTTCTAACCTTTCTGATCATGATCTACAGAAATTTTCTCTATACCCTCACTTTGTCTTCAAATAGCCTTTTTTGAAAGAATCTCCCCTTTACTTTTCATCAGACTTTGTAGTGCACAGGTAGTATATCTTTATTATTCCAGTGTTGCTTTCCATCTTTTATGGATTCAATTTTCACTATGTATTATATTCTGCAGAGCTATTGTCCTCTTCACCTCCTCACTTCATCCTTCTGTTCTGTCTTTTTTACCTGTAAGCCCCTTCTCCCTACTGTGACCTTTCCCAGTCCTTTGAAATCTCCTCAGTTTGTGCCTGTCCTTCAAGTCGCACTGCTACCCTTCAAAATAATTTTGCTGACTGCAGCCTGGACCTCTGTTTGAAGATTTTATTCTAAACTACTTTTCAGACATATTCTAACTGGAGACAACCCAGAAAAAAAATCAACTCTCTTTTAATCCGAGAACCTACCAAACCAGGGAAGCAATGCCATGCCGTTCAGGCCTCTGATTGCTACCAAAGAAGTGCTGCTTTCTCTGAAGATTTTCAATAGTCAGAAGGTAAAAGTGCTGAATTTCATTGGAAAGAAAACTGGAGAGAGAAGAAATGAGGATATCAAGTAACTTACTTAAAACATACCTATTTAATCAATGTTCCACTTTGTATTTTCACACAATCCGAGGTTAAGGTTTTCAATCACTTCTGAAAAATCTGTATGTAACCTTACTGATGAAGAGACATAATAAACCATGGGTTTCCAATTTTAGCCACTACATGCAGATTAAGCAAGTTTGATCTTTAAGCTTTGATTCTATCAGACAACCTTAGATGTAGTTAAGTAATAACTGTATTTTATGGGATGTCATGCCACTTTTCTGGGACACAAACTTCATGGTGAACCTGTGTTCACCAAATGCTCGCAAATGAGCAAAGTTTCTTAAAGGCTGTCAGCCATATTTTGTCACTTCTAATTTTCATTTCATGCTTATCATTGTAATCTGAGCTGCAAAACTTTACAGGTCAAACACCGAACAAAGAACACGCTTTGTCTCCAGTAATAGTCTGGCAGATCCTATTTCCTCCTGGTGTTCTCCCACTTGCTCCAAAAATCTTATTTTCAATGTATAAAATCTTGTACATGCCTCAATACCTCAGGTTTTACTTTGAACGTTTGCTCCTTCCTCATCTTCTATGGTGGAAGACTGACCTAGCATCAAATGAATAAAGTATAAGAGCAGGAAATAGAAAAATCAATCTCAAATACACTGGAAGTTTTTGGACAATACAAAACATTGGTCTAATACAAATCTAAACAGAAATCCCATTTAATAATAACTGTTCCATTTCTTTAGTCATTGATTTTACAGTAGAGATGCCAACTCACAAATGTTCATTTGCCTAGTATACCAAAAGTACATACGGCAAAGTTGTCCAAATGAGTAAGAAAACTCAACTTTCTTTTCCTTCATTAGCCTTCAGCTTTTGGAGATGCCCTCTTACTAGTTTTTATCATGTTCTTTTCAACTCCTTTTCAGGAATGTTTATGAACTGTTTCTTTGTAATTAAGAGCTATGTGGATACCCCTGTGACTCTTGCACATGTTCAGCTACTCTTACTTTATTAAGTAAGCTTCCTAGGAAGCTACAGTCTGGTGGCACAGAAGCTGACAATAGTTGGAACTAGACTTGTGAAATTAATGAAAGCTATGCCGCTTTATGGTGGAATCATTATTCAGGGCTAGGGACTTCTCTGATACAAGAAATATCTTAAAAGCAATACTAAACAAGCACTTTCTTATGTCCTTAAGGACGCATTTTTAGGGTATCACTAGAAGGAAGGATGAAATATTAACGAATAGCTATCATGTTCTTAAGTTACAGTTATTTTCAAATATTTGTTTTAAGCGTTAATTGACAAAACAGTGTAGTGTCATGTCATAATCGGCTCTAGTAGTTTAATGCCAAGATAGGAAGAGGCTTCGTAATAATGGTGCGAACTTCTAAAAAGCTCTGCCAATCTCCTTTGTTAACAAAGATGAAATTTCAGTTCACAAGGAACATGATTTCAATACACATGCAGTGATAATCCAGGTAAAGAGAGACCTATTCAACTCAATCTGTTGAAGCTGCAAGGTGCGTTGAAGAGTTCTAATGCAGTTTCTTTTTCATGAAGGAATAACTAGGAAAACAGAACCCTGCATTAAGAATTTTTTTAAGGCATTATATCGAAATTTTTTGTTTTCTTTCAAGATTTTATATCCCGTATCATATATTTCAGTGCAGTTAACATCTTTTCCAAATGAAAGCGAACTGCTTCCCCCTTTTGAAAGTTTTAAGCTGTACAGTATTGTTAGGCCTGAGCTAAAAAAAAAAGAAACCAAAATTAATAGAAGTTCAGTTACACATCTATTTAGATCAAATATCATTAAAGGAAACTTAATATGGCATATTCAGGAACATAAATATCTCAAAAATAGCTTGATAGCTGTTTCACATTGTAAATGTTTTATGAACTTCTAAATCCTATTTAGTTTTTTAACCTGCTTAAGATATACACAAAAAAAGAAAAAGTACTCTAGTGTAGTCCATGGTAAACAGGAGTGTCCCAACTCCATCCTTTTGAGTGATCCCAGAGAACAAGGTGCAGTGTGTAGAAACTCTGCCTCTTTAAAGGTGATGCTACAGAAGGGAACCAGAGCGCTCTATCCTCTGGCAAACCTTGTTCGGTGAATACCTAAGGTATCACCTCTGCTTAGGCTGCTCAGAGCAATGGGACAGCACAGCATATAGGATAGACGCAACGATGTAGAAGGATCTGTATTTGAAAAGTCTGGCTGCTAAAAACATTGAGTTTATCCTATGTTGTGGTTTAACCCCAGTCGGCAACCAAGCACCACACAGCCGCTCACTCACCCCCCCACCCCCCCTGTGGGATGGGGGAGAGAATCGGGAAAAAAAAAAGTAAAACCTGTGGGTTGAGATAAAGGCAGTTTAATAGGCCAGTGGAGGAAGAGAAAATAGTAATAATAATAATAATAATGATAAAAGAATATATAAAACAAGTGATGCACAATGCAATTGCTCACCACCCGCTGACCGATACCCAGCCAGTCCCTGAGCAGCGATCGCTGCCCCCCGGCCAACTCCCCCCAGTTTCTATACTGAGCATGGCATCATATGGTATGGAATAGCCCTTTGGTCAGTTTGGGTCAGCTGTCCTGGCTGTGCCCCCTCCCAGCTTCTTGTGCACCTGGCAGAGCATGGGAAGCTTACAAAGTCCTTGACCAGTGTAAGCACTACTTAGCAACAACTAAAACATCAGTGTGTTATCAACATTATTCTCACACTAAATCCAAACCACAGCACTATGCCAGCTACTAGGAAGAAAATTAACTCTATCCCAGCTGAAACCAGGACACCCTATCCTTGCTTTCCACTGTTGTGAATAGTCAAGGTAACATGTAGAAAGTTGCTTGTAAGAAAGTGTAAGAACACTAATTGTTTAATTATTCATCCTGAGAGGTACGGAAACACTGTTATTCCTCTTTCCCAAATAAGAGGTACAGAAACAATAAGGCTCATGAAAAGACTTGGGTACCTAAATCAAGGCAGACAAAGTCCAAGGACCAAGAGCTGGTCCCTAAAGTCCACACCCAACCATTCACCCACATTTGCATTAGATCCAAGTGGATCTAGACATAACGGACTTATTCAGGAAGCACACTGTACTATTTTCTAGCAAACAGTCTAGCAGGTTCAAGAGAAACAACAATAGCCATAGAAAGAGTCCCTAAAATTAACAGCAGAATTCCTAATACTGGGATTTAAATTACTATCTTTTGTAGGGGAAGATAAAAGCAGAAAAATGAAAGTGGTCTTCAACTATTCAAGAGGTATTTCAGTATCTCACCAAGGAAAAAAAAAAAGCATAAAAGAGGTTTTTAAAATAAGCAAAATATATAAATCAATGTAAACATTTTAACAACCAACATAAATAACTGTAGATACTATCAATAAAGTCAGAAAGTATAACTGAACTCTAGCCTATCTCTTAATATGAATCTCAGTGGCTTGTAAACCAAGCCTGCTATTTCTAGTCCAGTGAACAAATGTCTTCATTATTTTAAAATGTGACTGATAAAATTTTACACTGTATGCAAGTATGTAACACTTCACTTGAAAGAATTCGGAAAAAAATGGGAAATGATAGATGCTAAAGTTTCTTGCTAGATTCACCTAAAATCTTTTATACATACCAGTTACCTCATTAGTTACTAATGTACTTACGAAAACTGTTAGTCATTAACCATTTATTATAATTTTTAAAGGCATGAATAAATGAAACTTTAATTGAAGTCTAACCCTTAAATATCAGTGAATAATTTAATTTCCCTTCAACTGATAATGTAAAATAAGCTATTTCTCTAGAATATTATTACTTTTGCTTCCTTTTGTCTTACAGCCTACTCTCATTTCTAGCACTTTCAATATCCCTCAATGTTCATTAGGAAAAATACTGTCAATTTGGTTTCTGATCCAAATTTTGCTCTGATGCTCTAATGCGTGTTGCATCATTGCCTACAAAAAGTCACTTATATTTAATAGGATTCCTTGAAGGCAGTAAGACTTGTTCATTCATGTACAACATGGTATTGACTCAGCATCTTAAAATACAATTGTTATATACTCCCGTTCATGACTGGGAAGGTGAGTTGTGTGTTTATGCTGATACATATAAATGATAAAAACATCGATGTGTTTTTCACTTCAGATGAAACATCCATATACTTGCAGTAAACATTTAATTCAGCTAGTAAAATCCTGACACCACTTTCAACTACTTTATAAATTTATCTCTGTCAAATGACATTTTTCATACTCTATTTTACTTATTCTGAATTATTTATGTTAAATTACATCAAGAAGAGATTTAGAATGAATGACAACAAGGTTCCCATGGAATAATCAGACATCTGTTGTTGTTTTTCACTCAAAGGCATTTTTCTAACCTCAGCTTTTTAAAAATCCTGGTCCATCCCTCTACAATGAAGAAACAACACAGAAGTGATATTCCGGAGACGACTTTTTTACCCCACAAAAACATAGATTGAGAAGTGAATATATTATTCTGAGATTACAGTTCAATGAATTCAGAACATAACTAAAAGGATTTTCCTTCATCCTCTGTGGATTGTGATTGAAAATGTGTGTTGGAGAAAGGCCATCCATAGCTGCTAAAGCAGAGGACAGTCAATTTAAGCATCTTTATTTTGTAATCTTTTCCTTTTTTTTTTGCTGCTTGTCACTGCAGTCCTTCAAGCTTGAGTTTATTTTCAGTGACTTCTCTTCCCCATCACCTACAACTGAGTAAATCATCATGCAATCTCAGCAAAGTATAAAACATCTTGAGGTAAACTATATTTGCTTGGTTTTAGCTTCTTTTCCCAGGGAAAATGTAGATATCCTCCAGGTCACTTTCTTGGTACAGAAAGTATACATACTGCAGGCACTTGTATGCATAATTGATAAGGTGGGAGAGAAAGAGGAACAGATTCTTAAGAGAATTCATGTAATCTAATCACATTTTCTTGGGAAGTTTCAAAAAAAATATGTATAAGCTATCTCCAGTCCTTGTGCCCTTCCCCTTTCACTTCTCACTGACACACACTGGAAATACAATGTTTTTCAGCCTCTTTTTGGCTGTGAAAAATAGTTGTATTGTATCCAAAACAATATGCCAACATGCAATAAAAATCTACCCAGTTTGCACAGTAGGATATACTTTTAATGTAATGAAGATTTTGCTTATTAAAGGTCATTTTCTTTCCCAGAAAGGTGCATGAGCTCAGCCCTAGGCTGACCCCTAGTCCTCTCTGGGAATTGGCTCTGCAGAATTGACTGACCATGAAATCCACACCAAATCAAGCACAGATAACATTTTCAGAAAGTCAAGCAAATATAAACATTTCTTCTTAAACACATTAGGACCTACATTCCATACCTGAAAACAGGTACCAGAATTGATAAACCTTTTTTTTTTTTTCTTCTTTAATACCGATGTCCACATTTGGTAATGTGAACTACAAACACTTGCCATCTAAGCATCAGCGGTGGAAAAAAAGGCCTTTTTGATTTTTTTCATGGGGTTCATTATAGATCAGATGATGATATCTCACAGCAGAAACCTTCCAAATGATGCTGGTACAATTCCTCTGTACCACAGCTGTCTTACACCACTTTCTTTTGCCATTATAAAAGTCAGTGGATAGGTTGATGTTTTGCTCATTCTGCAAATGCACTGAAACTCCCAGCACAGAAAAAAACCCACAACACTGAAATGTGGTATCTGTGCCTTCTTGGGCTTACTATACTGTTGCGTTTTGGTCACTAAATGTAAAAGAAGAGAAGCATTCACTTAGCTCAAGCCTGTGAGATACATGTGTGAACTAGGGAGCTTGCCTTCAGAGTTGTACTGTGCAAGAATCTAATCCTGGAATTCTAATCCGAGGAGCTGCCTGCTGTTTAGACAGCCATGGAGATGCACCTTCAATATCATATGCTGGTACCTGCTGAGCAACCCCACCCTCCCTCGCTCCCTCTCTCCACAAACAATACGTAATTTCTTGCCAGTAGGAAGCTTAGATTTCTTTGAAAATTAAAACTGAGGGCAATTTTGCATGTAACCATTTTCAGAACTTAGTTATGAAAGAAACATTCAAGCAAAAAAAGCAGAAAACCTCAGAACTTGGCTGATACCAAAACATAGACTTGTTAAAAGAAACTCTTTGGTTTCCAGAACTATGGGGATATAAAATTAACTGCTGTAGTATGAAGCACTGGAAAAAACTGTGTTCACGGACTGCATAATTTAAAAGATTGTGCAATTAAAGATCTGTATAATTCTTCATAACGTTCTAACTGCAGTTTCCATAAAACCCATAAACTACATGGTAGCATAAAATTATTAGGCCAGCATTTATGGCTGTTACAGCATTGTTATTTTCACACCATTATTAATAGAACCAATGCTAAGTAAGCACAGCTCTAAGTAGTAGTAAGCACTTGCATGACATTCTGCAGAAGTAAAAAATGCAGTTCAGTTCCCATCAGTGCTAGTCAATACAAGTTTTTGGAGAAGGGTAAGGGAGGCAAAGATCTTTCTTGGGAAATAAAATGTGGTTTTTGTTTTGTTTTATTTTTAAGAAAACCTGTTGAGGCAGTAAGTGGTACGTAGGAACAGGGTGGTGGAAAGCTTGCAATTTACCATCATTCGTTAATAACGCTCAGAGCTTAAGTGGAGGAATGAAAACAAAAGCAAACAGGAAAAAAAAAATAACAAAAACATCTGAAGGCATGCTTGCTTGCTCCCAGTGAAAAATCACATGACTTTGTTTGGAATCTTTGCAACATTTGCAAAATGTGTTCTTTTTTCTATTATTTTTTAAAATACTTATGCCACAGTTTCCCATGCTTCACAGGTAGGTGCTTATTTTTATCTGGATTAAAATTTCCAGATCTCCACAAGCTAACCTGAATCTGCTCAGCATGGCTGGACAAACGCCCCTTGTGTAGGTGCTATGCCAGCCACAGAGCCCACGCCACCCACGGGCTCCCTAGGGCTGCTCACTTCTGCCAGGCTCCTGCGATTAGTTGCCAGAGGTGATGGTTGGATTGCCATGGGATTGTCCTTTGGGAATGACTTATTTATGCCCAGGAAGTCCCCTCTCATTTGCTTGCACACCATTTTGAAATTAAATGTGAAAGGGTAAACAACAACAGTTAATCACAAGCTCAGCCCTGTTCTCATCTGCATTTAAGACATAAGATGATGGTCTCCACTACTAATCATATTTCATAAACTGGCATAAAACAAACAAGGTTCTCACCTGACTTCAGCCATCTTCCCTTACGAACGTGACACCGTGAAAGGACTATTACCCTGTGACTGCTTTTGAGTACACACATAAAGAATAAATGCATTTTTAGCAAACAGACAAGGACACAGGTATACTCTGACCAGTGGCACCCTTTCTATAGGAATCGTTCACCTTCATCAGAAAACGAAGAAGTAATGACAGCCCAAATCTAGGAACCTTTGAGCGATTATATGTTGTGTATGCGTGTTCCCAAACCTAGATGCCACCAACACATCAATACCAGAAAAATCACCTTGTCGCTAAGAACTGAAACAGGCCCTACCAAACCGCTCTCACAACCATAACGTATGGTGAGAAAGAAGAAAACTTTTTTCTCTCTTAGACTGTGGAGGAGTTTTGTAGTGACTTTGCAGTGTTTGTTCCAGCCTAAGGCTTTATTCACTCTACATGGATTCTGCAGGTTTCCCCCCAGTAAATATCCCAGCGATACTGACTAACACCAAGCCCTGCATGTGCTACATGATCTCATAGGTCCCTCTGACTCAGGTCTGTAGCTTTTGGTTCTCAGCGTACATGAGAAATTCTTAACCCTTTTAACAGCCTATTTTCAGCTGAAAGACAAGTTGATCTTTTTTTTTGTTTTGGTTTACAAAATGAACCAAAAGAGTTACTGCTTCTAACCTGAATTGTGACTGTGATATCTTGCATTTTCTATGTTTTATTTACCTTGTTGTATGTATCATTCATTTCCAGAAAGATTCCTATAGAGGTGTCGCACAACATTGTTGTCTAGAGGAATAACATAGGGAATCGTGGCCTCCTCTTCCACCTCCCATTTTTTTTAGCCATGTAAAATGTGGACTTCAGTAAAACATAAGACCAAAATAAGTCTAACCTACCTTTATAGTTTTGGTAGCTTCTACATACTTTTTGTGTGTGTGTGTGTCTGAAATCTTAGCTCATCTACACTGTCTGAAAAGCACAGTCGTTATATTAGGACAGAATAATACATCAGATGTAATGATTATTAATAAACCCTGCTTCACTTTTTCCAGATGGACTGATAAAAGCTTTTCATGCAAACTGTACTCACCTATTTGCAAGGAATTTTTTAGGATTTTTGAAAACAGATATTTTTATTTTTTCTGTTAATTTTGGAGGTGGCCAAAGAATTAAAAGACTGATCTTATAGTTTTTCATCATCTCAAGGTTTATATGGGAGTAACAACATGATTTTGAAGATGGGTTATCTCACAAAAGATGTATTTAATGGCCTTTCTCTCTTGCAGTCTTTTTAGCAGTGGATGGGGCAGTCACTGTTCATTACTTGATGAAAAAGGAAGTGTGGTTAATTTTCATTGCTATTCTTTATTCATGGTGTGGAAAGATGATGTAACTAGATAAACCGAAGTTTTCTTTGGAAATCTTTGCTATGCTATGTCTAGACTCCTTTAAGTAAATTTGCATGTTTCAGCAGTGCTCAGGGCTACAGAAAGAGGCAATTGGTCCTTTCTACCTTCAATAACTGGAATAATCAACCTAAGCCACTTTGTACACATGAAGTTTTAACACTGGTAATATATTTTTAGTATGCTCAAACCCTCTGATTACAGAGGTCCCCCAATCTGTTACTTTTTGATAAACTGCAAAACATGCTAAAACAAAATAAAGAATATAGGATATGACATTAATGGTTCAAGATAACAAGATAAAACAAGAAACCTGGTTTAATACAAGAAAAGATATTATGTAGGCTGCTTGGTGATTCAGAAAAATGCTAGCCATAAATACTTTCACTGCCACAGGTGAGGGAAGGAGAGTTTATGTGCCGGAAATCCTGCCTGCATTTTTTTTCCCTATTGTATCAGCTGATTTAGTAATGATATTTATTTTCCCTACTAATCTTATGTCTTCTGTAACCATGGTTTAGACAAAATGATCTACTAACCAAAAATAACCAATTCTATTAAAAACTGACTTCAAGTTATTCTTCATAGACTCAAAAAGCTAACTCAGGGCTTCCAAACAATAATCTTTATATATTCATGTTAGCTCAACTCAGTGTACTAACAATAATTTAATATTTTCCTCCTCAGTTAACTGAAAGAAAGCCTCACGAGCAGCCAACTATTAAGAAACAATATAGCAATATTTGATTAAAACTCAACTCTACTGAATTTTTAGTTGCACTTTTATGTTTATGTAAACCATTTCTTTTTCTTTTTATTAAAAAATACACCTAAAATAATAAGAGGGAAAATGAGTTCGCATGGAATGGAAGAGACAGAAAGCAATGGAAGTCAGCAAAAGGTATGTGTTATGGACTCTGTATATTCCTTACCCTCTTTATTACACTAATGTATGTTGCAAAAGGAAAAGACAATGAACAAGAAGCAATGGGTAGCAGGGGTGAGAATGGAAGTCAAATCTTATTCCTGCCTTGAATTTAAAAAGAAAAATTTAAATCTTCCATTGAATTAATAAAAAATGATATAGATGCTTGCAAGCCAGAATCAACGACATTATTACTTCTTATTCTGCACTTGACAGATCATAGCTAGAGATCTTGAAATACAGCTTTGTGGTTATACAAATCTTCTACCTTCAGATGCCTTTACCTACATAAAGTATCAGGCCTGAAAACTGAACTCTTCCAAAAGATATTTTTCTTTCAGAGGGAAGGTATTGAAAGAATTTGAATCAAATTCAGGAGGGAAAGGAGAAAAGTAATCCTACTGTATTTATCTGAACCTGTTGAGAACTTATTGATCACATTTTAGTTTTCAATTACGCATTGCAGGATTAAAGGCAGACAGTAATTTGCTGAAATATATATTCTATGTGGAGAAAGCTTCTCTTGAGATCTTATTTTATGGCTTAAGAGAAAATAAGGAGGAAAACAAGAAAAATGAATCTGCTAACACCACTATCAGACATATTCTGGACTAGATCTGTGTGTATATGTGAATTTCTCAAGAGTGCAGGAAAACACACCTACCAATGTGCAGAAACAGAATCTGCTGTAGGCTTCTAGTTGCCTATCTCACTCATAATTGGAAGAGCATTTCTAGATGAAAATTAGCAAGGGAGAGAAAGTTCCTGCTAATAAAACAGCAGCAGCAAAAAGACTGATTAAGAAATCGTGGATGGGGCAACTCCGAAGAAAAAGAATAAAAGCTGAAGTCCTAAAGGACTTTGATGCTTAGGTGCAACATAGCTCCATCTTTAGGACAGGCCTGCATTATACTACACAGAGCTGGTCATGAGTGAAATGTCACAGTACAGGAGCATGCAGACACATCATCTCAGCCTCTAGATATAATGGGTTCTGCTAGCACAACATTGTGCCTGAACTAATGATCTCCGCTCGTTATCAGGGCCAACTACTATGCACAGCACACTACTTTTACATATCTATGTTACTCTCGGATCTGAATCTCCAAACCTCTTTCTGAGACAGTCTGGGTGTCCTTGGATGTCCTACTACAAACACTCTCTAAACACCTCAAAATGTGTGAAAACAGAGTTAAATGCTTTGTCCTATTACGTAAAGCCTTGAAAGTTTAGGTACTTTCTCTTAACATTCAGACTTTCTCTGATGTCTCACACTGGGCACTTCTATCTTTTCGGAAACCTTCAAGTCTGCCTTTGAGGAAAGTCCCACTGAATTGAATTCAGGACGAAGAAGATGGAACTTTTTACTTAAACAAAACCAGCTTGATTTTGTTTAAGGTGTCAACCTTTCAATAGAACATCCTCATGGTAAGGTACTCTCCATCAGCATGGATTGCTCAGGAACAATATTCTATTCTGCAGTTGCATTTATTTAAATAGAAATCAGGAAATGAAACTAATTAACTCAAACAACAGACATGCTTAAAAGCAAACCGATGATTTAAAACTCCGAAGGTGTGAGATTTACTCTCGCCTTTTGAAGTAGCATTTTCCATTTAAACTTAAAGAATTAAAAGGTGAGCACGTATTACTTTTCTCAATTTTTTCAGTTTAACTATTCCTATTGTTTCTTTTAGAAATTCTGTCACAGATGTCTGAAACTGTTAATTTATTTATATATTTATTTTTATCTCCACCATGCAGAATAGTCATTTACATAAATCGACTCACTTCTGTATAACACAATTCAGCAGCAAAACGTATTTCTAAAGGGAAGGAAACGATTTTATACACTTCAAACAGACTGAAAGGCTACTTATAAAAAGGCAATGAACCTTCTGAAGCAGACACCAGGATTCATGTCACAATAACTGAATCCACACTCTTAGCACATCGTTTCTGATTTTTCTGGCTAATGTGAAAAAAACAGTAGTTAAAGATTTAGTTAGGTTAAAAAAAAAAAAAAAAAAGAGTCCCAAGTCCTATTTTGATAATCCTGCTTAGAACTGTTTCACAAATTAGTATAGTAACTTCCCTGACAAGCATGTAACACCCTACTGTATACTATTGGCACAAGTTCAAAGTAGATAGAAAAATAATGAAGACCAAAAAACCCCGAACAAACAAAAAGTAGCATCAACTGCTTTTACTAATCCTCCCTTGTAGAAGCAATGGATACGCCGTGCAATTGTAAGCAGTAAACTGCTGATCCGGTGGGGAAAGAAAAACAGCTGCAGAAAAGAACCTGCACACCTACAGCAGGAAGCAGAAGGCATTTATGTACCTCCTCCAAAAAATCATCTTTGTTCATTTCTTTTAGGGTAAGGCGGGGTAGGAAAAAAAGACAAAAAAAAAAAAAAAACCAAAAAAAGATGATGTGGCCCACTTCATGAGAAGCTTCAAGGGCTGGCAGTCCGAGTGAAGGCAAGAATTTCTGGTAATTCGAGGTTGTCCCCTAAGTCTTAGCAAAATAAAGAAAATACAGAGCATATACCTTTGCTCTTTATTTCCTCCATGCTATCATTAAAGAATCTTCAATTACCATGTTTTCATTCAGGATTATATAGTGTTCTACTTCTTACGCACACAGACTGTATGGGAAAATCATGCATCTAACACAGAGTTCTTGGTTTTCACATTATGGCTTAATACCTACTAGGGAAACATGGCAATGCATAATAATTAAGAGCCAGAAGTCAGGTATATTTGATCCTCATTTTAATAATGTATTTAAAGACAGAAGTCTTTCTTCAGATAAATTAGTAATGTATATTAATTGAAAGGAGCATAAATTATACAAGTGTGAACTTACACATGTAGTAGAAACATCTGCAATTTCCATGTTTACTTAAGAATAGCAGGTGTAGGAAAATTTCATCCTTTTCACATACCGAAGTATAATTCCAAAATATCTCAGGCTGATTGCTGTATTCATGCTTCTCAACAGAATAGTGAGTCCACTGTGTCTGATATCAAAACCATTCTGGAAAAAGAAGAAGAAGAAAAAAAGACTGCTTGCCTTTCACCCTCTACTGACCTGAATTAAACAAGGTTGGGTTTGGGTTTTTTTTTCCTTTCAGGGGTAGAATGTTAGGTGTTCTGAAACAGAGAGTGTGAAAAGAGATACCTACAACACACTATTTTACAATGCAGCATGTGCCACAAAGGAGAGATGTTTGAAATCCCCAAAGGAAAATTACACCTCTTTTGTTTCATTATGAACTTAATGATAAACCAATTTTTCCAGGCAGCCTTACTCACCAGGTATCATTTAGTAAACATCAGAACTACACAAGTGTTTCTCATCTATATTAAAAGGGACAAGTCAAGTAAAGTACTCTTCAAAATGATACCAGCATATCTTTCTTGTGTTTTTCATGGTTGCATTTTCGGAGAGTTAGCTTCTAGAAGAGTAGAAAGAAGCACACTGAATATCAATGTGCTAAGACTGTAAAGATCACAAAGCAATAGTTCTAGTATGAAAATTGATAAATACGGATTAGAACTGAAAAACAGCATCTGAATTTTGCTTTGAGAAATTATTAGTAAAGCAGAAAATGACAATGAAAAATCCTATCCTTTTCTATTGAATTTTAGCAATTCTATTTCATTGCAAAACCAGGTAGGTATATATTTAAAAAAACATTCATGTAAATTTAAGGAACAGATGGAATAGGGAAAGGATGGGACTGGACTCATAAGGCAAAGTTGACAGGAACACAGGAAGGGAGCAGAAAGCAGAGGCAGGACAAGGTCAAGAATATCAGCAGACAAGAGATGGTAAGAGAGATTTGCCACAGACAGCAAATATCTATTCCAGATTTTGGAATTTCACAGGGTTTCAAGAGTCACACCATTCCTCTGTTACCTAAGAAATAGTTTTTGGTCTCAGTGGAAAAACATGCTTCTTGTTCCTGGGATATTAAGAAATGCATACAAAGGAGAATAAATTACTGACACCATTTTATCTTACACACAGACTTCTGCGCTGTTAACTGTTGAGAACATTAGTGCAGTCAAGTGCTACATTAGAAACCTGGACTTTATCCCACAAAGTTGCCACTTAATACTGGGTAAGTATATGAATCAAAGTTATCATAATTATGCATTAATTCGTTTTTCAGGGTGCTTACTCTGAGAGATAGAGATTTGGTTGAACTGACTGTTCACAGTTACACTGGAAGACAAGGAGGGCAGTTCTTTAAGCATGCAAAATCACTTTACTCCAGACAAGTCTGTTCTCTGACTTACCAACTTTTCTACTCAAAATTTTCAATCTAAATTCTCAGCGTCTCACTTCTACACCTCTAAAATGAGGGCAACATTAACTTGCTTAGAAATTCTCCACTGGAGTTGCTTGCTTGTTGTTCCCTAGCGGCAAGTGTCATTTCATCAACCTTGAAACACATCGAAGCAGGTGAATAGATGCCACTCCTTTAGACAAGCATGCTTATGTGTGTGCCCAGCCCCGCATGAGGCCCCATGGACCACATGCCAGGCTCCCCACCGAGTTCCTCCGTTCCTAATGCAATCACCTGATCCCCCAGAGGGTGGGATCCATGATCCGTACAAAGCTGTAGCTCCTGACTTTTAAACAAGCATCACCCTTTATGTCTGTGGGATCATAATGACAATACTGTGAGTATCTGCACATACAGTAACGCAGTGCACCCTGTGCATGGACTCTGAAAGTGAAAAATAGAAAGTGATCATCTAATTAAAGCTAACATACATGGAAAGGCCAATTAAGCTTGCATGGAAAAATCTTCATTCTGGTATTTCCTACATTTTAAATGAGTTACTTTGCTGTATTAATAACATTCTCATACTATTTTTCCCTGAATGTGTATCTCTGTATATATACAAATTATTCTACTTAATAAAAAGTCTCTGCTATTAGATATAAAATGGAATCCTTTCTGCTATAATACCAATTCAGTGACAGTAAGTGAAAAAATCTATGAAAACTAGCAGAAGACTGAATTACAATTGCATTGGGCTAAAGAAACCCTACAAAAAGAAAAGAAAAAAAAAAGCTGCAGCATGACAAAATCAAACCGCTGCTGAAACTGATGTCCAGCAAAAAGAGCAAAGCATAAGATACATAAAAATCCCACATTTTTCAATAGCACACCAGTCTTTAGGATCAGTGAAAACTATCTAATTGACAGATAATTGGATATTCTTGAGGTGAGCTACCTTTAAAATCGCAGACAAGATCACTGAATGGAAAGCTAAACCTCAATGGATAAAATAGATTAAAAATTGAATCTGATGCACCCATCCCTCCAATTACCAAGCTAAGTGTTCCAGCAACGGGCATAGGCAGATATGTGACAAGATTCTGTGTGAGACTGGTAATATTATCTTGGGCATTTTAGCTCTAACAGAGGAATAGATGAAACAACATCCTCAAAAAAATAGTATGTATAACAGAAGGGTTGATAGGATTTTTAGCAGAACCAATTGTATACTGAGTTGCTAAAATACGTATCAATGTTAGAAGCTAAATATACAAGAGTCTCATATGCCTAGAGTTGAAAAAGCAGAGAAAAAGCATTAAACAAGCCTGAAGTCATCTGATATACCCCTTTCTTCTCACATTTACATGAAATCCGTATAACTTTAGCTGGCAAGAGATGGAATACGTATACCATTTCCCTTGATAAATGAATCCATTATCCTCTGTTTAGAGCCAGCTGCCCGTGGAGATATCTGCATTAGCGGAGCCTCCTATAAAAACATTTCTGAAGTAAGAAAAACTTCTTACAGCTGACCAGATGTTATCTCTAATGAACCAAAATATTTCCTAAACTGAAGTTCTGTAGAAAGCAAACATTGTCATGATAGGAATTCCACTAAGTTAGTTCATGAACTTAATGAATCAACAGCCTTTTTACTTATTACTTAAACTGAAACTTTGTTTCAATAGGAAATGCTACTTGTCCTTTTGAATGTTTCATGTAAGGCTACATCGTCTATGTTAATTTGGGAAAAACCGAGTTTTTCTTCATAAATATATAAAAAGCAGCCATGTAATTCAAGCCAATATAAAATGCCTAAATCCTATGAAGGTGAGTGAGAGTTCAGTCCTGTCTGAAATTTTTAGTTCATTTAGCAAAACTACTGTAAGATTTAGCAGATCTCTTTCACAGCCACTATCTGCTGCAGCTCCCTCTTACCCCCCACAAAATCTGTAATTTTCATGTGGTTTGTATCAGTTATCAGTACACGCTCCAAGCACACTAGCCACTGTTGAAATGACTTCATTTAAGAGAAATGTTCAGCCCGAAGCAGCTGCGGGGGTGCAAAAACTGCAGGAACAGAATAACTATTTCTTTTGGGGAAACAAATACCTAGCAGTTACTTGGTGTGCTACGTTGAGGGAAAAAGTAGACGTGTAAGGAGATGTCTATTTTCTGCTTACAGGCTCGAGGCTGCCAAAGAAATATGATCAGGACCTTGGTTTTAGTTTCAGTTATGGTTTAATCTCCCTACAGCAAAGTTGGCATAGACTGGTTTTTATTTTTAGATGTTGGGAAATATTTCTAAGCATTCTAATAAAGCAATGATGAGTGGCTGTTTTTAAGAAAGAATATTAGTTTGATATTTTTTTTTTTAAAACTTCTCAAGACAAGATAACAAATCTAATCCTCACAGCACCATCATAATGCTCTTCCCTTCCCCTTCCCTCCCTCTCTCCACCCCGACACAGAGAGCAGTTGCAGCAGTAATTAAAAGTGCCAGCACCCAGGTGGTATGCAAGGCTTCTGGTACCAGGCCACTTCTTCAACAGGTGGACAACATTAATCAGGAAGCAATCCAGGCTTCCACCAGAGAAGAATCATGACCTGCCCTATTTGAATTAGTGCTGGATACTTCCCAGATAAGTTAGTACAGCTGAAGCCTAATTAAATCATATCCCTTGCATCTTGACTGTGTTCCTGTGTGTCTAGGACAATGAATGAGCACACGTCTTTTAGGGCTAGATCTTTCAAAAAAAAAAAAAAAAAATTAAAAGCCGCCTTTTAGATTAACTATCAGTCAGAGCACAAAGATTTCAGCTGTAGCTGTTGTGATTTGTCTGTCCAGAATGAACCTCTCCACAGAGATGTACTCATAACAGCAGGCTCTGTTGAAGGTTTCTATTAAGCTGCCACTAAAGAAAGAAACAACTTCAGAGGAAGAAGCTTTCAGGTTCTGGTGTCCGACTTAGGGAAGTTAGAGAAGAACTGCTGAAGGTCAAGGCTGCTAGAAACTTTCATGAAAATGCCAAAAAGTGGTGTTAAAGGAGAGATCACCCACTAGCATCTTTACAAACCACAGAGAAATTCAGCTTTATTTAAGAAGGGTCCTTCTAAGAGCCTTCCAGGCTACCTAGTTAATGGTAAGACAAAAAAAGGTTTCAGGGTTCAGGAGCAAAACCAGGACACAATTATCCAGAGAATGAAAAAATAATAGACTCTGAAGGAAGAGATGAAGGTAATCCATAGCTAAAATAAATTTCTACACTTCATCTGTGCTTACCTGAGCTGGTCTGTCCCAGGAAAGTCTCATGCTTGTGCACCCCCATCTTAGTCAAATTACAGCTGAACATGGACTACAAACGATCCTAGCTGCCATTGCTCCCCACAACAGGTAAGCCCTTCTGCAAAGAATCACAGGCCACGTTGTCCATCTGGTATCAATCATAACACACTACAAGAAGCACAGAGAGCATACAAGGAAGACACCAGTCCAGGCAAAATGCTAGACCTGTCCAGCCTGCATGAAGCATGTCCTCAGGTGTGCTTTCCATCACAGGTCATTCCCTGTCTGTTTCAGCTGAGCTGCGGCACAACTGACCTAAGAATTAGCAAACTATGTAGGTGAGGTTTGCAAACACAGCAGCATAATGTAGCTGCTAACTAGAAAGCCATCAGTACATGGCATTCAGTAGCAAGAAAAGCTGTTTTCTTACCGAGAGCGCTAATAGGACCACTAGGACAGGGATGATGGGGCCGGGCGGGTGTGGAAGCCACAGGAGGAGCAGACTGTGGAGAAGGGCTGTCAAAGCGGCAGGAGCTAACAGCACCCACATCAGCCAGGCAGTAACTCCCAAGCACCGCATGCACCTCATGTGCTGCTTCTCTGGACAGCCAGGAGGGAGGCAGCAAGGAAATCCTGACAGCTCTCAAGAAGGAGAGTCACCCAGTGGGCCCCAACAGGGGACAGAGAGGGTCCCCCAGACCCACAGGCATTGCCAGCCTGGGAAACCCCAGGACACTGGGCAGGGCTTGGCACTAGGACCCTCATGCTCCCCAGCATCCAGCAAACAGATCTGGACTGGACAGTCTGCCTGGGTATGATGAGCATCTGGGCACCTGACTTCCAGCCAGGGCATCTGGAGACATGCGTCCTAGCGCTTGGGAATATGTCAGTGAGGATCAATGAGTCGCATCAGTTTTGTTTTAAAAAGGAATCCCCTTTCCCTCCTGTAGTCTTTCATTAAGATTTGCTATGTTGTTACCAATGCTGCAACATCAGGGGCTATGTTTGAGCCATAAACGTTTTCCACAGGCAGTTTTGAACCCACCACCCTTATAAAGATGGGACCAACACGAGTCAGCCGAGAACTGGCATCCATGAAAGGTGTGCTGCTCCTGAACAGTCCTGATCTCCGATAACTGCCTTTAGATTACAGCATCATCATTTGGATTGTAACACAAAGTATACATGCATGGTAATTCATATTTTAGCTAGAAAGATGAGGGGAGAAAAGTTCATGTTTTTAAAATCTGCCACAAGAAACTGCAGCCTGGGAGAAGGATTTGTGGCACACTGCTCAACAGTGTTCCCTTCACAGCTATCACAGCAACATGTCTCACAGAAATATGCCTGTGTCTGTAGCATGTCACCCATCTTGAGGAAATTTGAAAGGAGGATGCCGAGATGAAAATTTAGCAACAATAAAGCTTAAGATGTTTGCTATGGGAAAGTATTCCTTGAGCTGACCAAAGGCAAAGGGCCGTCCTCGGACCAATTCTGATGATCCCAAGAGCATACATGTTATAGGTTCATCAGTGAAATTAAGTCTGTCTTAAGCTACACAGGCACACGGCACTCAGGAAGCCCTGAGCTGGTAAGTATTTTGTTGGAAAGTGCTGTAATTGAAAGCACACTGGAGAAGACCAACACTATCTCATCAGAGGTGTGACCTTCAGAATAAGCAAAACTACCTCACTTACAGTTTTGAAATGAGACCATTTAAAATTGGTTTTGGAGAAAGATTTGGTTTGGGTTAAAAAATAAAAAAAAATATTTTCTTGCATCATTGTCATTTAGTCATTTCCAACGTGGCATTAAAGGGTTTCTAAATGATTTGATTTCTAAACCAAGAGATATATAAAGTTAAAACTATAAAGCTTTGGTTCTTCAGCTTCAGGCCTTCAGGGAGCCTTTGCCATCACTCTTTTCCCAGAAGTATGGCTGCTCAGTCTGAGTTTTTACTCCACAGAAGGGAAAGAAAAAAATTGTCTTCTAATAAGATGATTTATGAGTCTGTCCTTTAATTCTTTGTAAGTTCTAGTCATAGTTCCTTATAACCTTGCTCTTCCTTATTAGTGTTTGTGTGCATACACATATTTCTAACTTGTTTTGTTATATTTAATTTACTTGTATTTGACATTTTACTGTAGAAAGTGTTAAAAAAACTAATTAAAAAGGTTCTAAAAATTCATTGTTGTCATCTGGAAAACAGTAATGCAATCTCTATTTAGAGTGCACATTCTTAACAGCAGCAGTTTCGGTACCAAAAGCTTCTTTGAAGTATCTATAATGTCATGGCAACCTGTCATGGTATTTATATTGCGTATAAATTCAATTATTTAATAGCTTTGAGTGTACTATCTGCAAAACCCTATTAATCATTTTATTAAACAAAAAAAAAATCCTTTGTCTATACATGTACATTTCCAAAATAATTCTTAGTTCTGCATTACTGTTTCTATTTAATAGAGCAATACTCTTTTTAACCCTTGATTAAATTTCTAACTTTGCTTTTGGTAAGCAACCTAAATATCTGAGCTTTAAAAACAAGCTTAACCATATTATTTGGGCAGGTGGTAAGATACAGAATTGAATACTTGCGTTGTGGCTACTGAATTTTCCAATTACAACAATATTTGCAAAGGAAATGTACTTTTAGTAATGAATCTCCTGTAATCTTCGTATATTTTTAGAGTCTCATCCATGTAGACATACAGCGCACAAAACACACACATGCTACTTGGATTACTTGAAAAAAATATAATGCCCTACGATGCAGATGGCAACGCTGCCTGTATTATCAGTGAATCAAGCACAGAACTGTTTCTTTGTTTTCATCATATTACGATAGCATTAGAACATACAGTTAGATAATGCTGTTTCTGGATTAAATTCAATGTTCTGAATAAAGTTCATGCACTGTTTCGCTGTATTCTTTAGAAATATAATCTGTGACTAAAATGTATTTTCTAAATGGATCACTTTACCAGTCCTTACTCTTTTTGCCTCAGAGCAAGCCTCTGCACTTCCCAAAAATTAGGCCTCCTATGTTGCACGACCTTTCCCACAACCTTCTCTGGAAGTTGAATCTTCCTATTTTCCCTCACTCTACAGAAAACATGTATTTACATGAATGATTTTGGTGTTTAAATCCACAAATTTGGTTTAAACTGCTATGGAAAAAAACAGGCTGAAATAGGCATGCACAGGAAAGCAGGCAATCTTGTCTAACCTTTCCAAGATGATATATAAGTACATATGTATACGTGAATCCGTAAATGCAATGAGGAACTTATGCTAGGGAAGGCTTTTTCTGAGGAATATCTTGATCAAATAGCACTCACTCACTTTGACAATACTTCTAGACCAAAATCAAACTGGAATGGAAAGAACTTAAGGAAGGAAACCTGAAATTAATCAGAATAACTCAGAATATTGCTTACGGTATGCTGCCGCCTAAGCCACATTGTCACTGTTAAAAAGAATTTTGAAACAGCTCTTACGGTGAAAAAAAATCATGCTTTCTCGTGCATGCCTGTTTCAATACATTTCTTTTTGCATCAGTTTAATACAAATTGATTTTTAGATCCAAACTCCATCAATAACATTTTCAACATTATTTCCCAAAAGGGCAATGTACGCCACATGCAAGTTAAGAATAACACTGAGGTATTAAAGAAAATGTGATTTCAAGTTCAGTCCCAAGGTATATTCAAAATAAGCAAGAAGCTTCTTTCTCAGGTGTAGGAAAACTATGTAATTAAGATGTTACTGAACTATGTTTAACAAGAGAAAGTGGGATTGTATGCTTCAGAAAACACAGTTATTAAAAAGCAGTTTTTATGAAGAACTTCTTCAGTTGTCTGTCATCTTCTGGATTTGGGCATCAGATTATGAACAGAAGAAGTCTGCTTCCTCTACGTATGGAAAACGTTACTGATGTAATACTCATCTGAATAGTATGATTCACTAAGTCAGTATTATAGTTTTGTCATTTGGATAGAGATGAGAACACAATGTGTGGTGATTAACTCTCATACAGCCATTGCTGTTACTACATTACATAGTTTAATAATTCTAAAATGTTTTCTTTAAACATTTTGCACCCCTCACCCCCTTCCACATGAGTACCTCTTGTTTTGACAAACCATCATTTTATATACAAACTATGTTAGGAATAATAAGTACTAAGTCAAGTTAAGTAGTTAAAATTATCCTGCATTTTTAATACATTTGCAAAGATTAAAATACATTTTCAGGTGTGAATTTTGAAAAAAAAAACTGTTTTAGTGGCTGGTTTTATTAGTTGAAGCATTTTGAATAATTAAAGTAACTCTTAGAAAATCAGTGCTTTTCAAGCAACCAGCAGGTTTGAAAAACTTCAAGGAGAATTTAAAGCAAGTGAAAGTTTATGAAAATAATATTACGTAGCTACATACACTCTGATCATTTAATACTGTCCCTAGTTATTAAAATGAGTTGTTTAAATACAGAATACGCTTGCATTCATTTGTGAAATATGCAGGAAATATAAGTAGAGTCCAGAGAAGCAAGCACTGCTACTACAGGTAGAGTGCTTCCTGTATGCAGATTAAATCCAGGTAATTCATGTGCCTACACACGTGGACACAGCACTAGCAAGCAAAACAAGCATTTGACTTACTAACAATGGTTTAGTGAAATATCTGAACAAAAGACTGCACGTAAACATAAGCTAAAACTCCGAATTATGAAGATGTTCATAAACACCAGATGTTCTCCTGATGTGAGTGCATTAGCAGAAAAGGTACTGATGAGCTAAAAGGCTCAATGAATTAAATTAGAAACAGATACTCAGAGTCAAGAGAACTGATGTCTTAATACTCATCTTTTCTCATGCCATTCAAAAGAGAAAGCAACAAATAAGAATGCACCATACCAGACCAAAGGCTAAAACTCTAACAGGGAGTTGTTTTCTAAATCATGGTAAAAAAACTAGATTATCGCAATATTTACAATACAATTTAGATAAGACCTCTAAATAATTCTGAAATGCTTTCTTCAGAAATCTTGCACCCCTCAGGAATTAGTCAAAATCACCACCTTCCACGTGAACACCTCTGGTTTCGACAAATCATGATTTTAAACACGAACTGTTCTATTGGGAACAACATCAAACAGAAATGAGAAAAAGATATTGTAACTGCAAAAGAAATTGTCCTCAAACAGAAAGACTGAATACACTGGCAAACAGTTGTGTCTATTACCCTTATATTCTATTACACTACTAATTCCAATCTTCATCTCCTTGATATTCTGTATCAAAATTACCCACTGATTCCTGGGCCTGAGACATTTCCATCCAGCTGCAGTGCAATGTTTCATTAACTTCTGTAACCTACCAAAACTCTGTAACTCAACGTGATCTCAGTCGTCAAGGAGCTGAGCATCCCCACCCTAAATGGTTCAAGTATGGATACAGCTGCAGTTAACATACTTTTCTGAAGATGGCAACTGCTTCTTTAAATACAGTATCATAAGCCTACATGCAAAATTCAGGTTAGTCTTACTGTGAATACCATTCCTTTGCCCTGGACACACCCTGGACAAAATTATAAAAATCATAAATTTAAACATACGGTTTCCGAACGGAATTGTAGTCCACTACGACTTCAGCTACTGCTATACCAATCCCACTCTTGAAACAAAGGTTTTCCATCAGTAACTTTCCTTTAGATACCTCCTGACAGAATCACTTCATCCTATGCAGTTTGCAGACACACACTGTCACACGGTGCAACTGTTTTATAGACCCACAGTAGTTACAAAGATAAAGTTATAGCTGAATAGTAAACAGCACTCTCTCTCGAAAGGGTTTGAATAGAGATGTATTCTAACCTGAACGCACAGAATAAAGTAATCCTAGCACCCTTACAGTGCTTAATTCTCTTAATTAAGCCAGACATATCTGCATCACTTGAAAGTTTCTGTCTAGAGGATGCACTACTCAAGACAACCTGTAAAAATGTATACACAGCTGAACACAATATTCCTTTTTTTTCACCCTGGGAAATACTGTGGTAAATTCACGTATCTGGTCAATAGAGAAAGGTCAACACTTCCTGAGAGCCTCTAAAAAGCAATCCAGACACTCTAAATAAACTGCTGAGATAAAATGGGAGCCGTCAAGACACAATTAGGAAACAGCAGGTTCAGGAACACCGGTAGAATTCAGGCCATTTGAATACAGCTACATTTTCTCTTTTCATTTGAGTACATTTGATCTCTATTTAAAGCTGCAATAAAATAGATACAATGATCATGTACATAAATTAATTATGATTGCATTTTC
>VYZW01005848.1:8048-34009 GCA_013401315.1 Balaeniceps rex | reverse complement strand
TTGCCAAAGGCAAGGGACTTGCACCTCCTACATGCAAGGCCCTAGATTTCAGTCTCTAGTTCATTTGCTCCGACTGCCTCGTTCAGCCCAGTTATGAAACTTTCTTATCCTTCTGAAAAGTACAGTACACACCAACTATCACAGACTATTACTATTTCCAATATATACAGCAGTTTCATACCCTCAGGGACAAGAGATCTTCAGACTTTCAGCTTAAACAAGTACTGAAGAAGACCTTTTGGAAATTCACACTTTCTGAAATTGTAATTTATGTATAATGCTCCAAATTTTGCACGTCTGCCTTTACAAAGAAAAAAACCCCAAAACACAGAAAATCAATTCTGCTTCTGCAAACTCCCTCTCATATACGGTATTCAGATAACAACCTCAAAATGTTATCATCAAAAGCATACGCTCCCTTCCTGCAGTACTGTTCTTCATTTAAAAACTCATAAAAGATTATAATTATTTTAACCAAACAAGTGTGGTAATATACGACGCAGATGGGGGATCCAATCTACCTAACTTACGTGCTAAACTTGTGCTTCAGCATGAATAAAAGAGACTCCTTCATCTAAGCTGCAGATGTTAATGGGATGGTGCAGGCACAACAGGAGGCCTCCCAAGAGAAATCCTCTCTCTGCCTAATTCTCTGGAGACCTTCATAGCCACCCACTCACTTCACCAAATAGAAGGGAAGTTTATGGACTCAAGTCAACAACACCACTTCATTAAGTGCCTAAAATGCAGGTATAAGTTAGGAGCCCAAGTCAGGGAGACTAAATCTCTCCAGGACACCTTCAAATCTCCCCTGGTTCTCTTGCTGGACTGTAATGGGAAGCGTTGCACAAGACTTCTCTTGGCACTTGAAACAGAGATGTACATATGTGAATAAAGTGGATGGAAATCTACTTCTGAGTTTCTACTCTTTTCCTTGCTGTGACCTTCCCAAAACAATTGTTTTCTTGCAAAACCAACGGTGACCGAAATGAGGGCACTTCTTTGTTGTTGCTCATGCTGAAACCAGCCAGTCAGTGCCACAGACACGATTGCATAAAACATGCTCCTCTCATTACACTTTCCAAAGTGCTTGGATCTTTTAGAAACACAGAATCAAGAAGTGCCATATGGGCCATCCTCCTGCTATAAATGTGAGGAAAAAGAACGTGAAAAAGGAAAAAAAACACCTCTGAATGTTGTTATCACTGTCCTTCTGGGCCTCCCGAGTCCTCTCTGCTTCCTCCTGCCAACAGTACAAACTACCTCATGCTACTGTCAGCAGTGCAGAGACATTGTCTTTGCTGTACAGGAAAGTAGCAGAAATGCAGGATATTTCTCTTTGAAAGACTGGTTTCAGTCTAAGTGAGGAGACTGCCCTGCGGCCACATGGGTTTGGAAGATTCCTGGTTTCTCCAGATCTTGAGTACTACAGTCAATGGGCTAACCACAAGTAGCAAGTCCTCCAAGGAAACAGGACCTGTGGCCAACCACAAACTCCAATAAAACCAAAGCTGAGGTGGCTTGGATAACATTTCAGGTATGACCTGCCAGCATTTGCAAGCAAATTAAACAGCTTTGCAGAAATGTTTCTGACCAGCGCTACCTCTGAGCAAGATTACGTAGAGTCATTCAGCAGTTGCAGACACATTTCTTCTACGCTACTTTCATTAAAGATTTATTCTGTTTATAAATCAAAATAAAATATTTCCTGCTGCCACTTTATACAGTAAGCCATTGTTTTATTTTCTCTGGGGAGGTCCTGGCACCTATGAACAATAAAGACTGAGGAGCCCTAGCTTATCTAACTGCTACTTTGCTGCACACTGTGGAGCTGAAAAACACATTTACAGACCTGTAAGTGCATTTACCCTGCAAAGCAGATGGTATTTGCCATTCTTACTAGGCCCCTTGCTAATATTTCTCGTTGCTTTTTTAGGCACTGAGATATTTTTCATGGAAATTATCTACGAAATTTAAAAGATAAGAGGATTGTGGCATCAGGAAATGGGAAAAACTGGAAAACTTCTTGCATTGAGTGTTATAAAAGTTGCGAAGTGGCCCCTCACTCTCTTCTACTTGTAGCTGCAGGGCAAAGGGAGAAAAAGGTCACCTCTGGTGAGCCTCTTCTATTGCTGAAGTCCAACAAGCCACAGCATCTCCAAAGGGAGAGAAATTCAGGCAAATAAGGTATTGCAGATATATGCATTTATTTTTGAGCAAAACATAAATTGGGTCAGCTCTCTGGTTTCAGTGTGACCCACGGTGACACAAAACACGAGCATTTCTGATCAAGTCCAATCATCTGCTTCAGTGCTGTAGCTGAGCGATGCTGATCTTCCCATATAAACCTAAACTAGCTTCGCCTTCAGCAAATCTTGAATTTACGGTTTAACTACTTCCCTTAAGTAAACATCCCACTGCCTGCCTGACCCTCCTATTAGGCTTGCCCTGATATCCAGGCTAAATGCATCCTTTCGATTCTAACCCATATTTTCTTCCTAATTGTATCATCTGCATCCATTAAGAACAATTTTTCCCCATCCTGTATTTCAAAGTACATAGGCAGGGTCTTCCGAATCACTGATTTTTTCTTTGTTCAGTTTAGACTAAACAAATTAACTATTTTTACTCTCTCTGTGTGGTTTGTACTCTCAAGACACTACAGCATTTCTTTTACCCTTCTTTGAACCCTCACCATCTAAGATATAACATATGCTGTTAGATAGCTAACATATGTATGAGTTCATCCAGGGTTAAACAGGATTGACTGAATTATGGACACTGAACACCGTAACAGTGATCTTGACCAATCTGACTATTTTTTAAAGTTTATTTGTCACCATGTGATGACAATTCTTTCTTGCAATTTTGCAGAAACTCCCAGAGCCAGAATAGGTGGTTCCCATGTTTTCTCCTTTAAGCTTAATTTTCTGATTTTTTATTTTTCCCCATAATATAACTGAAAACAATTTTGCTCAACTTAAAGTAGTTGAAACTGTTTGCAAATGTTAAATGCATATTTCTGTCTACATAGGAAACTTTGGTCTTATTTCCATACAAATATATTGCCTTAGAACCTTATGACAGGAGTTTGTATTATTTTGAGGTTGGGCAACTGGAGACTTTTTTTCCCCCAAGCATTTTAGTTAACTGTGAAAGGAAATCAAGTGAATTTTAATTCTGGTTAGGCAAAAGTGGGACAGTAAAACCTATAACAAATGATTTTCTGTCATGGGAGCAACCCTTCCAAACTGCACTTGTATACCAGATTTTAACATAATACTTAATCAACTCCTTTTTGCGGGGGAATAGGCAGGGGAAGACGTATTTACTCAGGATGACATACTCTGATGAAGCATCTGGTTTACAATCCTGCCCTGCTTTTGCTCAGTTTTATAGCTGACCTGATCAAGGCTGAAGGAGGTCAGTAACTTGGCTGAGGTCAGATTAGCTCTTTGGGTTTTGCCTGCCTTCATTCCTTTCTCCATTATGTGAGGTGGCTTATAAGAACTTGAAAAATACCTGAGAAGACAGTATTTTCAAATGTAAGTCCAGAAAAAGAAAGAAGTTGAAAAATTATGACACAAAAGTATGGCATGGTGGAGAGAAGTTTTCTTCTGAGAGACCCCACTGGTGAGTCTTCTCAGTGGTGCATAAATAAATCAACAGGGAAGTTTCCAAAGCACGGCAACCCTACCAACTGGAAAAGGTGTTTACTTTAGATCGACCATACTAATAAATAGCAGAAACCAAATATAGAAAGCAAAATAACACCTGACTCATCATCTTCACCATCACCTAACTTCTTCTCAGCTAATTTCAATGCACTCTACAAAGACAGCAAATATTTAAAGAAGGAGGAAAATAAGGCACAAAAAATGAGGGATTACTCTACAGGTCTCCCAGCAGGATGCTGACAGAGAGAGACAGAAACAAGCTGCAGCCAGTCCCAACCACTGGACTCTGACTCTCACATACACACAGATCTTCACGTGTCCATCTTCTACACTGATACTGGTCGCAAGTTGTGTTTGGAAGTAACCCAAGTTTTCCAATGCAGATTCCACTGACAGAATATATTTGGATCATTTCAAACATAGAAGACATCCAGCTTGGAAGAAATTCAGCCAAGGACAACAAAATTCAGGCAAGGCTCAAAATTCAGATCCCTTTTCTTTTCTAAGGGCAATGGAAAACAAATTGCTCCATATCACCAACATTCTGTTGCCTTCTCAGCTCAGATACCTCCACACACTGCAGATACATGAGAAAAAGCAGCAAGCTGATCAGAAATTTAGCAGTTTTCTTCAGTTGTCCAAGCTGAGGTAAACATAAAGTAATAGGACAAAAGGACAACACAGGGCTTATCTTTTTTAAAGCAAGCACACAAACAATTCGTATGTCCAAGATAAAAGAATGTTCCCCAGAGAGGAAAAAAAAAGATAAAATGAAAAAGAAATGGAAATAAAAATCCCTTTAGTTTTAATTATACAAAGCTAAGATTACCAACAAAGCTCAGGAATATTTTTTACCTGTGAAAAGACAGCTTCCCTTTCTTTAAAACTTATTTCTTTCCAAAAGCTGAGCAGGTACCTTAAATTCTGACAAAATTTCTCATGCCATGAAGATAAAAACGCCTTACCAAGATCATGTGACCGGTGGAGATGTCCATGTTGGACTGGACTGGCTCCTCGCACCAGGACGATGTGCTGCTCCGGGCCGAGGGGCTGGGAATGGGCCCATCACTAAATTGTGAAGAAACGCTATTTATTCGAGAAGCATGCAGGGGCTCTGGGCGATCAGATGCTTTCACTGCCATGCGCTGACGGCATAGCTCCTAGAGAGAGAAAGAGGAAGAAACAACCTACGGTTAAGAGTAATTACAGGATACAGTCTACTAAAGACATATGATTTACAATATGTTTCCAGGGCTGGCAGTGTTTTCCCCCTCACTGCAGTGATTTTTCGGAGGCTGTCTGTTCAGTTAGGCACATCCACAAAGAAATACTCAATGAAATTACTATACGATGACTACCCTAACCTTTCAAAAGTGTAATTATGACCGCATGCACATCTCCTTTTAGATAACCAAAAATAGTATTTTGGAGCTTGACTTCTCTAACAGATAGCCTTTTTTCCCTCTAATATCGCCTCGCGTTCTGCGAAGCCACTTTTGAACTGCGCTGCCTCCTGAAGTTAATGGGGTTGCACGGGAGTAATTGAGAGCGCTGCTTGGCCCTGGATATGCAAAGTCAGCAAGCTCAAGGCAACTGAATTGATGTGCTCTCCAGTATAAATCCTAGTTGATAGATGCCTCATTTCTCTTCATTAAAATAGCAAACTCACAACACTTCCTCCCTGATGTGGGGCAGAGAGGATGAAGAATGACATTAACGAAGAATAAAAGCAGAAATCTGTCATTGTATTGTTTAAGCAGCTTTGGCAAAGAAAGAAAATTCAAGCCATCACACACGCTAACGCAAGCCATGTTAAAACACCGAAATAGATCGCACTGGGAATACGTATTTTCAGTTGCTCCCATGCATAGAATTCACACAAAAATACAGAATTCTGGTTAGGTAACAGAAAATCCTGCTGGTAAAACCAACTCCTTACAGTATAAAATCCTGACCTTAATGGGATAAACAGACCCACAGTTACACCGTCATTGTTATAATGCTTTTAGAATCAGTTACGTGTGGTGAAATCCCAGACAGTATAATAAAATTATCATTTTTTAACATATGTCTATCGTCCATGAGAAATACTTGGCTGCCTGTGGCGCACAGCAAGACCGGCTAGTCCATAGTATCTGGACATATTGCACACGCAGTGTGGTTACACATTTGTCTCAGATTACTCATTCTGCACAGACGAGTACTAAGAGCACAGTCTCTTGCCTCAGGCTAACAGAATAATACAGTCTGAAGAATTCATACTGTTGAAATGCCATGGCTTCTGTTTTCTTATTCACTGATAATATAGTTGCAGCCCAAGTGCCATCAGAAGCATGATCTGAAAACCTCCATATATCAAGAGCAATAAAATCTTTTCAGACAGTAGTTAGAAATATAACTTCAAGACTATGCTGTTTTTTTTTTTTTTAACCTTGCAAATTTTAGGACACTGAAGAGGGATCCTAATCCATGCAGTAGCAAGCATTCAAACAAACCCACTGGGACCATGATACTGAGTTTCCTCTTGGCACCACATGGCGATGATTAAAGATCCCTCCAAACATTTTCTTCTACCAAAGCTTCTGTTTGACTTGCCATTGAGATGCTTATGAGGAATTTTACTATTTTATGGTGTGTAATACATTACGTGTGTGTGTGTGTATATATATACACATGTACTAATTAAGATACACTGAGACAAAATTCGTATCATATATAAACAGGATATATTTTGTTGTCTGTTACACAAATACAGTCAACTGAAGTTTGGGAAGCACAGATTACTCCTTGTATGTGGTGTCAGTTGTTGGAATAACTGTACAGACTGTCCCAAGTGAAACTGATACCTGGTGCCATCACACTGCATTTTGTTTATTTATTAATTTTGTTCAAGCCATGTCAGAATTTTTCAAATCTTTACAAAAAGTAGGGTTTTTTCCACACTCAACTAGAATGCTTTCTGTCACTTGGTACCTTCATTACTTTCTACTGACCTTAACAGGAAAAATATTAGGAAAAAAATTAAACTTCAAAAATACTTTGAAATTGAGTCACATATATTAGTGTTAGATAGCTCAGTTAAATTATCAGTATTAAAACCAAGACTTTTTAATAATGGAAAAAATGTTATTGTATTTCTTTTTTTTTAAATATAGGCACAAAGAAAAAAATCTCTCCCTCCCTTTTTCTCTGAAGGATCACACACGTCATAAGAAAAGATAGGAATAGTCCAAAATGGCTATTACTAACCTCAGAATGACCTTGTGGTAGCGTAATATCAAATCCCTGCTTTTAGCAGATTTTGGGAAAAGTATAAGTGAGGAAACTTTTTAGACAGAAAAATAAATCTACAGAAAACCAAAAAGCCGTTCAGCTGTTTAGATATCAGCCATTCTCAGAAGGAATGGTTTATTGGACTAGGCAAAAGTATAGTAAGTAACATTATAAAATATGTAGTCTATCACATAACTGCTAAAAGGATACATCTTCTGGCTAGCATGCCATGTGGCATAGATACGAATTTATGATATTTTAATAGACATCCTGCCACTTGACTCACCCCAACTCTGTGCTAACAATAGCATTTGTACTCAAACAGGATCTTTGTTTTTAAGTTGATCTGTTCCTGCTGCTCATATCCTGCCTCAAGTCTTAATCCTCTGCTTTTACAAGTGGTTGCTGTGGAAAGGATTATAGACCTCTGCTAACAAAAAAGAATTGGGATCAAGTGAACTCTAAGAAATTAATATACCATTTTTACGCAAATGATAATGACAAAAGAAGCAATATTATAGCCAATTGGTTCCAGAGTAGGTTAACCTCCAGGTAAAAAGAACGTTTGGACATAAAGTATTTAATACGTTACTACAAAATGTTGTTTTAAAACTAAGTTTAACATGTTCATGGTCCTCATGAAAGAAAGTAAAGTTGAGAAACACAACAAATACAAATAAGTTTGGAAAAAAAAGTAACCTGATCTCAAATATTAACATATTTCTTTCTTGACATATATAGAACCAAAACAATTATTCCCAGAACTGCTGTAACTGTCAAATACCTTAAACAAAACAACCACGTCCCTGCACACCACCATAAAAAATGTTTAATGTAAACAGGAAGGTCAAATCATAGTTGCAGCAAAAACAGCACTGAATTTCTTGATTGGTGTTTTAAATCTCCAAGACAATGGTTTTTCCCCTGCCTGTAAACAGAAGTTTTTTGTTTGAATTTATTTCCAGATTGGTTTAACGGGCTTTGACACCTCTTCCTTCCCCCGCTTCCAGCCAGCCCAGCCCAGGCTGAGGAACCTGCCCCATCCCCACGTGCACGTCAGCAATCTCAGGACACCTACAGCTTCTGCTTCTTCAAAGCCACCTCTCTGTTAACCCAACCATTTCAACTCCCAGTTGGGTTTTTAGCCTAGCGCTGCAGGGATAACACAGTTAATGCCAGCACATATAAAAGCTTTGATGCGTGGGGCATTTTGGGGAGCCAAATAGGTTCCTCCAGGACATATGGACTAGGGAGGTCCAGCTCAGAGTCTAAATGTGGGATTTGGGTTTGCTTCATCCTTGAGATGGTCAGCAACATCCCCTTTCTATGAAAGGCATTGGGAATAGTGGGGTCTCAATGTGTGGGGTGTTTCACCCTGGGTGCTCTCAGGGAAACACCATCCCTGGGCACCTACAGAGGTGGCATCACTTCACAAGTGCACAAAGCCCTAGATGGTAAGACCCTCATTAATACAATATCTGTTGCCTGTACTCTTCTCTGCATGCTCAGGTATGCTCTTCCCCGCTCTGCAAAATCTTTACTCTCATAAGCGTTTAGCAAATCAGCCATCTACCAAACCACAATTAGAATTTAAACTTGACTAAAATGTCAAAGCTGCAAACTGTGAGAATGACACGAACTGTATTTCTGTGTTGTCTCAGCACGTACAACATTAAAAATATTTTCTAAGAATGAATTCAATTTACTGCTGCACTTCTATATTTAGCCGAGTGGCTGAGGCTATTTCTGCTGTACTGCGACTCAGTAATGTCTAGCCGTTGTTTGTGTATAGTTCGAGTGCCATTCTTCATTTAAAAACATCATTTACACCTAAAAAAGCAATCATAATGCATACAGTGAAATATGAAGAAATGATCCTCCTGACCCTTCGGGCTATGATCTAATGGATGGGTTGGACGTAAACATTTATTTAAAAGGTAATTTGAAGTTTATGACATTATTTCCCATCACATGGGAATTGCTATCATACTGAGGCACTTACTCTGTTTTTTATTTCCCAACGTTTATTATCGAACTTATGTGGTGGTCACATGCAGTATATAATGGAAAAGTAATATCACTGTGTGACAAAAACTGCCATAACCAAGATAAATATTCTGTAAATAATGTCCAGTTAAATGAGTTCAAAGTACAGTACAATGATCATCTGTAGAGAGCTTTTTATTTGAGACATAATTGATAACCTTAAACAAACCATAAAAAGGATTCTCAGAAAATCCCTGGATCTCTTCCAATGAGGTTTTAAAGCGTTCCTAATACTTGGTTGTCATCACAGAGACAGGGAGAAGCATGAAGCAACAATTACTTCCTCAGGTACAACAGATGGATTTTTAAATCCATACAGTCCACTTGTGAATGAACCACATTGCAGCATAAATGTAGTTTATCCACATTTAAAGAAGGGCATCAAGAGACTTGTTGTGCCTAAGGGACAACCACCTGCATGGATGGAGAGCCAGCCTTACCACTGTGCTTTGTTAGATGGGTCTCTGAACTTGAAGAGATGAGTAAGAAACTCTCCTCTCAACCAAAGAGGCATCAAGTCTGTTCAGAAATGAACCCCACAGATACCTGTCCAGGCCTGGTTTAGAGATGCAACCCGCTTACCACCAGAAGTGTTAGGCCACCTCTTCTGGACGTCCCCAGCCAGTGACAGCAGCGGCATTTGCTGTCACTTGGCCTTGTGATGCACAGCAGCCATCAGTGTCACAGAAGGGCAAGACAGCAAATGATAATTTGGAGAAATTTTTACCTTCCATCAAGTTCAACTAACACAGTAGGTATCTGGAAAATCCATTAAGACCACATAGCTTACTAAAACGTTTGGTTTTGGAGAGAAATCTATGTATATACCCCGGTAAGGACTAAGAGCATAGGCAAGCATGGAACTAAAACCAGCTGGAACCGAGGCATGAACGGTCAATATTGAATCTTTTCCCTTGTTTTATTTGCAAAAATGGAATTTGAAAACCTCAGGGTGGCACATTACAGTCAGGAGACCTGACCCGAGCATCCCGGTTAAGAGATGGCCAACGTGCACCTCGGCTTTCCATTCATTACTCTTAAAGATGAGCCACTCCACCTCAAAGCTGCCTCCAGTGAGGATGTTGCTGTTCATTAAAATATACCTACTTAAAGCGAATGCACTGTGCAATATCTTCAGGTACTCCGAGCCCAGCCACCGACCACCGCATGTGAATTGTTCTCATCTAGCTGGGTACCAGGTGCATTATAAATGAAGTTTTTCAGTCCAAAGTAAATTAAAATAGCTTCATATTTAAAATACTGCTCTTCTTCCCCAGTCACATCCACCTCAGATCTGCTTAATAGGAGCCTGGGATCTGAGGGAAATTCCAACTTTCCAGTTTATTTAGAAAAAGAAATATAATTTCGTTACTGTATATTAATGAAAAGAATCTATTTTTATAACTGATGCCCAAATTTACATAATTCCAAAAATAAAATGTGGGAAATAGGCCTAACATTTCCATGCTTTTAAAAATCTTTTGCTTAACAAATTCAAATGGAAATCACCTGAGCTAGTCCAGAAACAAGTGAGGCACAATTTTTTTCAGAATTAACAAAACATAAGAGAGAATAAACCCTTCCATGGTATAGTTATTAAGAAAATGCAGAGACATTAGACAAAGAAATTACTGTTTACTAAAAGTGATGGCTGAGTGTACACCAAGACCTTTCAACCTGACCTGCTTAATATTCTATCAGAAACAAATCTGCTTAAGCAGGCATGATCACAATAGCACTGTGTTCATTTTACATGCAAAACAAAATTGTTTTGTAGAAATTTTAAATTAAAAATGCTGACTATTCATTCCAAAGGATTCAAGGCTATGCTTTATAACAAAATATATAATGAAAACTAAGCATATATGTAACCTTTCATATGCTAGGTATGGAAGAATAAGATCTTTAAAAATGCTTTTCTTCTCAGCTCTTAATACATTTCATTAAATAGTAGCCTCACTTTCCCTTAAATTAAGGAGGCATTATTCACAGGATGACCTGAGGTCTGCATGTACAGCATGGATTTAACTGTTCTGCTATGGATGCAGTCATAACACAGGGAGATTTAAAAAATGAAAAAATAAGGTAAGCTCATTTTTTTAAACAAATGAATCTAGGACTACAAACATCATTATTCCCTAACTAGATTTGCTTAGCGTTACTACAGGGTGAAGCTAAAGTAATTTGGCTGCCTTTGTTTTGCTTTTGCATACTTAATATGTTTGCAGGTGTTATAAATTTAACTTTAACTTATTTACTGTGTTTGTAGCTTTGGGGATAATTACAGCTTTATTACCATTTATTTTTGAGTTATTGAAACATACTTTCAAGCTTTAGTTTCATTTTAACATACTTTTTGTCCAGGAGTAAAAGAGCTGTTTACACATGTGGAATATTTGTACACATATTTTCTATCCTTGCCAGAAAAGGCAACTACTGAGATCAGTGTGCCTTCAGGAAAGGAACAAAGGGAGAGACTGGAAAAATGTTTGAGAGTAATATTTTGAGAGACACATCATCAAAGGTATCATTACATATCCATAATCTCTACAACTCATATTTATCTAGACTTGTATGTGATAGGAGGAAAAAAAAATAAAGAAGAAAGTAAAATGTATTTATTTGATTGTCAATACAGCCTTGGTCTGTCCAGTTCAGTTTACGATCAGCCCTCTCATACTGCACCACCCTCTGCACATCTGGATATAACTCTGAGTCTCGGTGTAGGGCTTTTGCTTTTGTTTGGTTTTTAAATGACCTAAATGGCAGGACTGCTCTTTCCCTCTGAGAGCATTGCAGTCCAACCCAGGCTTGAGACTCATTTTCCTAACAAAACCCCAATTTTGATTAAGGTCTGTGAAATGAAAAATTTCAATTATTTTAGCATTGTGAGTGTTTCCTGGTGGTGATTCATGAAATTACAATTCCTCTTTCTTCACATACACAAAGAAAGTAGAGGCCATGCAGGAGGAGAAAGGCAAAGAAAACATGGCTATCTTTATACAGAAAATGACTTTTCCTTTATTTCTATTTATTTGTTTTATTCCCTTTCTTTAAATTCAAGCATTTGCACAGTCTTATCCTACCAAATCAAACAAACAAAAAGCCATCACGGTCTTGTACACATCTCCAGAAGTCCAGGAGACGTGAAAATTTCTGGCTTGTGCAGAACCGAAGACACTGACTCTGCAATCCAGCTTAAGGAAATATTTTTACTTTAATTCTTTCAGTAACCTCCCATCAATGAGGTAGACATCTCAATAGCCCAGAAGCTCCTCAAGGAGGGAGAGGTCTTTTCCATGGCTCGTGTTGCCAAGGAAGACATGACAGCACAGCTCTGATGATATTTCCCTGAAATAATGGTGGTGTGCTTTCCCTGCTATCCATGCCAGGAAAGCACAGGCATCTTTGGGGATAATACTGCTTTCCAGAGGATCAGTGAAATTTGAAGACCATGTTTAGGTTACTCTACTGGGGATTTTCTTCCTATACAAAAATACAAGAGACCACTCTAACTGCGACTGTGTAAGTGAGCACGACTGTTTAAATCCTTGATTTCCAAAAGAGGCAAGCGTTTTATGAAATGGATGCCTGACTTAACGTGACTGCAGTGCACTGGACTGCACAGATAAAAGATATACGAAGAAAGTTCATGTTTCTTTAAACTGATTTCAACTGGTACGGTCATAATGACATCATGGTGGTTTCTCTCAGGATTTGAAGAGACTCCCTGGATGCCTCCAAGGAAACCAGGGACTATTTCTAATAGGAAAGACCTGCAAACCGTACACCTGAAGTCACCTGAGATCTACTGGTGTAAAAGCACCCAGATTTTTCTCAGTGTGTCCCTGACAGTGTCTGAGCATTACTGGTCTTGCAATTCAGATAACTGTAATTCTGGAAGCAGCGGGATATGAGATTGACCTACCTGCCACAAAAAAAAAAAAAAAAAAAAAAAAAAAAAAATTGGTTTCAACCAATGCTGGTTTCTAAATTGTATTTCCCACATTTCAGCTGTGGTTGCATGTAGTGTTTTACAAGTATATGGTAAATATGAAGCTGCGACAGGAAACATTTCTTAAGGAGTAACTAGACAGAGAAAAAGAATGTGTAAAACAAACTTCACCTTTTCCATATTTTGTTCATCTTAACTAACTCAAATACATGCTCTTGAGCACACAGCTGCTTCTTAATACGGATTTGCACAGTAAATTCACCACTAGCACAGCGAGAGCCATACAGCACAGTATGGGTTACAAATAAACCGTAGTAACGATTGAATTAACCTGAAAGGCCATGCAGAACCATGTGCAAATTCATCATTGTATTTTGACTTTGTCTAACCCACCCAAAACCCGACCAGCTTCCAGCAGATGCCAGCGCTCTAAAAGATAACTGCCACAAATGTTTCCTTTTCCACTCCCAGCGTTTATAGTTGCCTGGGGCCCAAAGCAGGCAAAAAATGCAGTCCCAAGCCAGCTGTAGTTTCTCAGGAAAGATATACATTAAGGCTGTGTAGTCCACTATTTTATTGCCCTGCAGGACTAAAAATGGGAGATCATTTCTGCTAGAAATAAGAATTCCCAGCTCGCCAGCAGGACTCAGCATGCACTTCTACCTCGGAAAGAAACAAGCATATAGCCACAAGTTTATGTCTAAAAATGTTATTTTACCCCCTTGCAAAGATTATTATTGCTTCTCCTTAAGTCTGTGTAAATGCATTCATGGTAACAGAGGTACTAAAAACAGTCAGATAAATACAAAAAGAAGTCCTAAAAACTTCTAAAAACCTCAAACACTTGTTTTTCATAGAAGGTGGCTACACACGTAAGAAGTGATGCTGGGATAAGGAAGTATTTATCAAGGATGGCCATCAGCAACAAATTTTTTTTCATAACGTCATCTATCATGACAGTTGAAATTGCCAGTCATTACCCTCTCCTGATTTGAAAACTGAAGTCATTTCTTTCCACCCATTCCCCACTGAAAATAAAAATGAAATCACTCTTTTAACTCTGCTAGGAAGAACAAATGCAAATTTTGTGAAACAAGGAAACAGTGTAAAAAAAAAAAGGCTCTATAAAGCACAAAGCTGCTAGTAAGTAGTAAGTCACAGCAGGTTATTATGAGCAGAAAACCTGGTAATGCAGAGAAACTCTCCTAAACTGTGGAAAAAAATAGTATGTATGAGTTCTGTCGTGTCTTTGAGAACACACACACGAAAGTCTTCAAGGATTAAAAACGTTGGTCAATATTTCTGCACATTCACTTTGTTAGCGTTACAGGAGATAAACTGGAAAAACTGAGAGGGTTTTTACACTCAGTACTGATGGTCAGAGACACAGGGAGACTTCACATTTTGGAGGAAACAGCAACAGCAGCAAAAATGCACGTTTCTCTGGGGCTCTCCCCTGCCTCTCCGTACAACTGTGCTCTCAACCGGATCATGGTCATGCCCTGGCACTGCCCACCCGGAGGAGAGCTGCAGACCTCCCTGCCATCCCTGACCTGCCCCACAGCACTGCTTAGAATAAATACCCTGCAGAGGCAACAAGGAGTTAATGTGTGTGTTTGCTTTCAAAGAAAAGAATTTCTTTGGCCATTACTGAAGCTCCTGGGTTTCCCTTTGCCAACTTGCTCAGCACAGGAGTTGTTAATCCCACCCCAGACCTCTCCACCAGGCACCAATTTGTCTGCAAGAAGCATCATGGGAACAGCGCAGGAGAACACACACAAGGTAGGCACATTCCTAAAATGGTCACATCTTAATTTTGGGTTATTTTAAGACCTGGGGCATGAAGTTACAGACATCTACTAAAACATCATCAGCTATTTTATTACCTAGAATATTTTTTCTCACGCGCTTCTTTGGTTTTTGAGATTCCTGCTAACAACTTGTGCATCAACAACATTTTTCAGAAATAGTGTTGCATGTTGCAGTTGTATTATGCAGATAGCTTTTCCTCTATTAGTCTTATATTTTATGTATTTAATATAACTGAACGTCTTTGCCCTGGTGCTAGGCAGAAGACAGAATACGAGTTTCACTCCTTCTTCAGTTCCTCAGTTTAAATACTTTTTTCCTTTCCTACGCTGCCACTTGTTACTGTTTTGGAAGAAATAATCTGTCTTTTCAATCTCTATTCGTATGAGTTTTCCATGCCCTTAATCATTCTTGTCACCTTTTCCTCACTCCCTCCATTTCCACAGCATTCCTTTGGTGATGGAGTGACCAGCACTCACAGAAGTCTCAAGCATTGATTTATACTTAATTAACTTCTAAAGCCCTCAAACAAGCAAACAAAATTATTAGTCAATGATGCCTGGAGAGCCATTGGGTTGACCCAGACCTTCAAAAAGAAGCTGAAATTCGGAACAGCTTGCTAGACAACCCTTTTGTATGTTTTAACTTCACACCCAAGAGTTTTCCAGTGAGGTTAGTTAGGAATTGCAGCTCTTTATTTCACTCTTGTGTGTGACAGTACATGGAATTTACATGCTCACATTCCCATTTTACTGTACATATTATTTCCCCAGAGTACGGGGGGAGATGCTGTATGACATAATTTCACTATATAACATGAATTTACATATGTAGATTGTTCTTGCTCCCAAAACTACATTCAGCTCCATCACATTCCTCCTCATATCTTACGTGGATAGCCAGCCACTGACACCTTTTGCTGTGATCCACTTCAGGAAAACCTATTCCAGCAAATCACACCATTTCACTCCACATGAGGCATTTTTCTTTCACAGGAAGCCAGGATGAGCTCCAGTTAAGAAGTTGGAAAAAGGTAAAATCCAAGTTTCTTTTCCCCACGCTGTCAGAAAAGCAGCAGCATACTGAATTTTTCCTTTTCATCTTTCCCTCGTTCTTCTATTCATAGTTAGTGGGAAAGATCGATATTTGTCTGACGTGAATATTCTGCCCGATACATTTTTGAAGACTAGGGGGATGTTCAGACCAGCAGTACTAGAAAATGGGTAGGGTTGGTAGTTATGGCTCTACTACAGCCCACTTCAAACCATATACCTGTGCTGGTGTCAGAGAGCACAACCAAGGAAAAGCCTTCCCACCCGCGTGAAATGCATATATGTCCATGTTAGGTAACATTCGATGAGGGGAAAGGGGGTGGCTTTAATCAGCCAAGGTAAGCATGTGAACTCAATACCAAAAGTGAGTTTTGTCATGACAATGATGAGCTGTTCCCACCCTGGAGAGCAAGATCAGCCACTTCTGAGATCACTGAGATGCTGCCAGAACACAGTTCTGCAAAGCAGCAGCAGTCCTATGTAGAAGGAAAAAGCAGGAATCATCAAGAAGCCTGCAACTATGTTAGCTGTTAGGAAAACAGAAAAATAAAAACTGCACCAAAATGAATAGGATTTTATCAGTCTGAAATATTAAAAATTTAACAAACTATTTCCCTGATCAAAATCTGTGCTTGTTCAGAATGCAGTCAACTCAAGCAAACATCAGTAAAACATCACTGATTTGTCTTTGGGAAAAAGTCTAGAATCTGGTCAGCAAAGCTGAGAGAAAACCTCATGCATTTTCTCCTTTGGATAAGCCACCTACACTAAATTTTATTTCCTCCAATTCAACAGCTATTCTCTCCCATCCCCCTCCAAATTAATTTTGGTTCTTTGAAAGATTTAACTTTTACAGTGTGTTCTTTTACAGTCCCCTTCTTCAGCCTTGGTTTAGTTGTTTTCTAAGAATACAAGTGATGAAAACAGGATCTGCCTGCTGAAAGCTGAGAACCGGACCTGGAAGATGAGGAGCTGCAGGAGTGCCCCAGCTGACTTACACTGCAGTGACGTACGCTGGTGCTATGAGAGCTTAGAACCTGCAGTAGCAAAAATCACAGTACAAAGAAATTAGCTGAGCTGTCTCAGTCTTTTACCGTACCTTGCTGGTGTGCATTAACTCAATCAAATTTTCTTTTACAGTTCTTTCAACTGCTAGAAAGCGTTTAGATCTCTGTTGTGCATGTAAATATATGAAAAGGAAAACGTCTTGGATAGGAGGTCCTCATCCCTGGAGCTGTAGCTTTGTTACTGCCGAGAGGAATGAAATGAGGCCTCTTGTCCAGTCAACACAAATCACATTGTGTCTCGCATGCTCCCGAGGCTGTTTGAGAGACCACCTCTCCCTTGTGCCTTTGGGAAGATTGGAGCAGTTGTGCAGCATGACCGCAGGACAGCTCCAGTCTGCTCTACCCGAAGTTCTTCTCTTGTAGCTTATATCACAATAACACGAGCGAAAGCATCACCGTCCCCCTCGAATACTCAACTTTGCAACATCCAATTCCCTGCAAGAGCTGCGCAACAGGGCTACAGGCAGAGGGAAGTTGAGGATTCAACACCTACGTTTGTTCATCTGTCCCTCAAAACAGCCAAGCCTGTAGGGGTTTACCAGGGTAAAACCTTAGGTGGCTGCGGTCAGCTTCAAATCCTTCTCTAAGGCCAAGCACAAACACAGTACAGGAAGGACAAGAGATCCCTGAAGCTGAGACCTCGCTGGCTTTGGGCAGGACATGGACCTGCTCTGCCAGCACGCTGCTGAGCACAGCACATCTTCCCTGCCCGCATGGAGAAGGAGAAAGGACGAGACACTGCACCCCCCATTCCTCTTCCCTTTCACTGCCCACTGTGTGAGACCGGTGTGCAGGATGAACAGATGTACCCAGAAGAAAGCAGCAAGAAGAATGCTTTTTATGTACCTTACAGATTTCAGAGAATAAACTGCAACCTGTTCCTGCTCGCAGGCAACATGGTCCTACAAGAACTGACAAACATCATCTACAACAGTTCTTTATGCACACAAAACTAACTTCTACTCTCTTCCAGGGAACACGACCCTGATACAAGATTTGTTCTGCAAATAAAAAAACTTCCCAGTTAAAAACTTTAAAAAATATATTTTTTTCTTCTAGTGCAGCACTCTGAGGGAATATGAAAGGCTCAGCAAGCCAGATCGCAGTGTTAGCTGCTGAGTGTTCAGAGAATATACAATAGAAGAATGTGTCAAACCTGAAACACGATAACAGAGCTGCTCCAAAAGAAGAAGGAAAATCCTAAAACAGAAAAAAGGGCAGAAATATGTAGGAAAGACAGGCCTGATTATCCTCTACATTACATCAGAAAAAAATGACACTGAAGACAGTATAGTTATTCCAGAAAGAAATCAGGACACCTGAGATGATGTACTGCCTGGGACTGCAGATCAAATATTCTCCAGCCCATTAGGCAAGGCTGTGGTTATCTTTGGCTTCTTTATAACGTACAGGCACTGGGACATAATCAATTTACCAGAGGGAGACAATCCATTGTACTTATCCAGAACCAGCCCACGCTCAGCTGGCAAACAGCCCGCAGCGCGGCAGGGACGGGTGGAAGGGGCTCTGAAGCAGGAGCGGGATGCTCAGGAGCGGGAGCCTGGACCTCGGCGCTCCGGGACGGGGAGTTAGGGCAAGTAAAGCAACAGTAATTCTCACGCTCTAAAACAGGGTGGCCACAGCCAAACTATTAAGAAAACTGCCCAGTGGATGAATGTATGTCCTTTTCTTGGCCTGTACTAACTGTGCTGAGAAATTGTTTGGGAGAAAGTTGGGTGGCTTGGCCTGAAATGGTGCCAGGGCCATTCGAACAATTTACTGGTTTAATTTACTAGGCAAGATGCAGCTTGCAAGTCCAGAGCACCTCCAGCACATTTCTAAGAAATGCCTGTTTGGGTAAGGACTCTGGATTTCCCAGTAATTAAAAATGAGTCACTAACTTAATTTGCCCTCCTACTTTTTTTTCTTAGCATTTTTTTACATCCTAAATACACAGAAATTATACCGCAAGATGCTTGGAGCACGTTTGTCCTTGTGCCACAAAACACCAAGCTCAAGCACCGTATTCTTTAGACAGGGAAAAATAAAGAAAGTAAGGGGAGAGGGTTGACATCACCTTCTCTGTGCTACTTTGCACTAGTCCTACGCAGATAAACACCCAACTACTTGAAAAAGATGTTTTATATTACTCAAATCTAGACCCATATGGCACCTTCTTATCCAAGCACTCCAGGAGTTGCATGTACACTCATTTTCCTTTCATGTCTGCAAAACCCCCCTCTCTCCACCTGCCCGCTCTAATGTAAGGAGTATTTTACTCATAAGTGTTGCTGCGCTGCCACTGCTGCAGCAGCCCAGGACCTGGACTGCGAAGGTAAAACCTTCTCTGCTCAGGGCAAGACCTTTTCTCCAACACTGAGTAATTTAGAAAAGTTATTTTCTTAAATAGGAAAAGCTTGGAGGAGGGCTATTCGTAACAAGCCCAATAAACCTCTCTCACACAGCCAGCGTGGTTCCCCTGGGGCTGCCCCGCTGCCGGGGCAGTGCGTGCTGGAGCACCGGGCAGCGCAGGGGAGGAGGCGATGGGAGAGCACTGCTCCTCGCAGACAGACAAGACAAGCTCGAATACAGATTTCCTGAAATGCCCTCTGAAATCCGTGCCATTGAGCTTCAGCACTTAAAATGGGCATTTCTCATTAAGCACTATTTGGAAGTTGATTTTAAATTCTAGGGGTGTGATTGATAACATACCCCTATTTATTTATTTATACCCCAAATTATAAAACAGCCATGTTTGATAAATTTCTGCTGATTTATAAATTCTTACAGTATTTGGAAATGCTAATTTGAACATTACTACCATTTAACTCAATTTAATGGCTACCACAGGAAGCAAGGTTAGGGAATTACATAGTCCACTGCACCACAGGAATTGTGGAGTGTTCTGAACACTAATCAGATAAAAAACAGATTAAAAGTTAAATCCCTATTTGTACACTTCCTGTTTTGCCTCATTCTGCATTGGCCATCCACTGTCTGACTTCAGTGAAGTGTTTAAACGTAAGGTAAGCTCTCTCTTAATCACCTGAAGACACTCCCCATTTCTTTCTTCTCTCCCATGATTGCTATGCATTACTACTGTGTAGAATATATGTTTTGTACACTGTGAAAACTGTCTCACCTTAAAGTAGAGTGGTTTATGTAACAACATTACATACAATGTATTTGCAGGTTCCTCAGAATTTATTTTAAGACAGAAGTCTAATTAAAGATAGAGAAAATTGTTCACATAATACACAATAAGCAGACTTAACCAGACAAGAACAACTCTTCTAATACATATACCCCCCTGTGTATGTTTTACTACAAACAATTACAGTTTGTCCTGTTGCTTTACATAGTCACATGAGACGGTCTTTTTTTTTTTTTTTTCTACTTTAATAAGGACACAGGAAAAGAAAAGATTATAAATGCATTATGTCCTTTGTTTTCCCGGAAGAAAACACAAGCAAGCCCTTCGTAGTATTCAGCCTTAAGGCAAATTTTCATCTATCCGCAATCCTTACTAAATTGAACGTTTACTAAATACTCATCTACTGAATACATCTCATCCTCAGTGATATCTTTTTTGCTTAAGTGTAGTGAGGGTCCTTGAAAAGGAAAGAGTTTTACGTAGCGATGAGGTAATACCCCATGGTACTGATTAACCCCAGTTTGCCAGCTTACTTTGGTCCCAGTACCGATGGTAATTTGAATATTACTGAGAACTTGATAAATAAGAACAGCAAAATTTTCCTTTTTTTTTTCCCATTTCACTTAGTTCACAAAATTCCATTTTCTAAGGAGCTGATATACATTATTACTATAACGTTAAGATCTAATACTATAATAACATGTTTGCTTATGAAAGTCAGTCTAGAGTGTAAAATATGAAGCCATATTGGAGGTAATGAATTATCTGCATTTAAACACACAAAACAGCCATAATGGTTATGTAGAGAGTATGTTTCCAGTGGATTCTTTCAGTTGGAGCCTTTTAAAAAATTTGCAGCAAAATATTTATTGTAACTGTTGTAAATACTGTGTTCTTAACATCTCTAATAAAAAATACCAGCAGGACCAAATCTTTAAAAGCACAGAGAAGTTCTTAGTGGCTTTGAATCCAGAAGGATCATGTAATTAATAAGACTGCATTTGACAAAGGAATATATAATTTATATATAATATAATACATGAATTAATGTAGAATTTAACATACAATTTACAATTATATGCCTGCCAAACCAAGTTATTTGAACAAGTTTTTAAAACAGCTGATGATGTAATCCAGCTGCACTGACAGTGCATGGCTCATGTAACCTTGAATACTTCAGGCAGTTTAAGAAGGAACTTCATTGTAAACTGCTTGGTCTTTGCCCCCTCGCTTTTTAAAGGAAGCTCTTTTGGCTGAGATGAAGGAAAATTAAAAAGAACGTTATTGACATAAAATATTAAGAGGCAGGCTTTCTGAAGCCAGCTTTAGTGCATTTTAACTTTTGCCTTTAAATTCCATTATGGGCAACGTTTTGCAGAGCATTATCAGTGATGCAGAAGACTATGCTCATAGGAAAGTTCTGCAGTGCAAAGTATAAAATATGCTGATGATTTAACATCTCGCACAGCCCAGCGTTCCCCACACGGGGGTCAAAAGCCAGAGTTCAGCTGGACTCACAAATACATCACCCTGAATCAAACAGACCATCTCTAAATAGTAGCAGTCACTAACATACACTCATTACATTAATAAATTGCTCGCTAATGGGAGCAGTGACAAGTAAGATGTGCACTTAGTGGCCCTGTTTGCAGCCCGCCCCCGATGTCTGAATGCCCGTTTTTCCCTGGGTTATGTTCTAAAGGCTTCAAAGTGCATGAAGAAAATCTGCTCAGTGTTGTGAAATAAATCAAAGAGTGTCTGCTGAAAATTCCTAAAACGCTTTGGCCCTAATCTCCCGGACCAGGGAGCGGGCTTGCAGAATGCTAGACTTGCTTTTCAAAGAAGATCAAAGCAACACGAGCAACAATTAAAAACGCGGGTGCAGGTGTGCGCATGCGCAGAGGTAAGAACCTCCTTTTAGTCATCCCTGAACGCTAACGCTGACTTACCTAATCATTACACGTGTGATTTGAAAGGACAGGAGATGTGTTTAAAAGGTACGCAAAAATTGGCCGTCTTTATGTATAAAATGTGCTTTATGCACGTGCAATGTTTTCCAGGATACACTATTTCCATTAATTTTGACAAGCTCTTTAGCCACTGTCTAATCAAACCAGCCTGTAATTTTATTCTTTAGTGATTCAAAGATAAATGAAGTTGCAATTGTGTATCTACCCTCCCTAGAGTTACTTAGTCTTTAAATAAGGTTTAGTCTCCCAGACCTTACTTTAACCTTTTGAAGGCCAGCTGCTTGCCTTACCAAACACCTGAAGAACCAGACTCACCCCGCAGCCCCTTCAAGTGGTATCGGGCCGTTTGGCAGCTTATCAAGGGCACCGCAGAGATTTCATTTGCCTGCTTCAACTTTTAAATGGTATTGGTTGTTCTGCCTAAGACTGGTCACTTCTACCCGGAGTTACACGAGAAATACTTGTGCTAGTAGATAAGTGATCTCACGCAAGAACTGCTCGTGCTAGCAGGTGAGTGCCAGAGGGAGAGTGACGTTGCATGACAGGCGCTACGCCTCCGGCGCGGGGGGAGACTTAGCAGCCAACCTGCTATTTTCCTGACAATATGGTTTGTCTGTTTTCCCCTTCTCAAGCTGGTATTTCACTGCGTAAACTACAAAGAAAAAAAAAAAAAAGCAGCTGTGGGAAAAACCTCTTCAAAGTTCACAGGGTGAGTAAGGAAGGAGTAAAACCCCAAATGAACTCTCCTGGCTGAACTGGGTTAGGATGAAAAATGCTTCTGCTAAATCTTGAAAATTTAGGTCAGTCTTGTTTATGTGAAGATATAAGGCACTGACATTTTGAGAAGCATGTGAATCAAAGTGATATTTCAGAGTCTCTGAATCACATTGGGCCACCAGGCCTTTCTAGACTGACCAATTTTTCCCCCTTCAAATTAAAAAAAATAAATCTGAATTGTCACTTAAGCTCTAAGCAGCAACATACTGGAGTATCGCACTTTAAAGTTTAGTGGCAGCAGCTGCTGAAATATTTCATATTTTTAAAATACACTGAGTTAACCAAGTAGATACTTGGGAAACATTTAACAGAAGAGAACAAAGTAGGTAAAATTTTCAAAGCTATCTACCTGCTTTTTTCTTCCCTTGTATTAATATGGGTTACATTATTCCCCTATGAGTATCAGAGAAGATGAGGAGAAAGGTAATTGATGCTTTTCTGAGACCTAACTGATGTTATCCAAAACATGCATCACACCAGATATCCATTACATTTAACACAGCTCAACATAAGGCGATTTTGACGATGCGAATAGGGTTCAATCCTATTTGTCTTCAAATCCACGTGAATAGTTTATTATATACAGAACCAAGCTCAGTGATTCATTTTGATAAAATGCTACTTAGCAGCATCAAAACTGCCTGAGTATTTTGTCTGCCTGTACTGGGGCCTCCTACTGCTGCCATTGAAACAAATGGCAAAATTCCCATTTACTTCCACGGGAGGAGAGCCAAGCCCTTAGAAACCTTTGTATTTAAGGAAAAACATTTTTCCTCCCACTCATGACTACAGTTCCTCTGAAAAACCAATGGAAATGTTTAAGAAGTCAGGTGGTTAGGACTAGGCCCAGAGGTCAGGAACAAAGTATATTAATACCGTCTTGCTATTGAAAAACTGAGCAGCATCCTCGAAGCATTGTTGTTGTTTTTCAACAGAAAATGTCACTCTCAGATCTAACTGGGAAGATTTTAAAATACATATAAATCTGGGAAGAAGGAATGAAGCACACATTTCATTTAGTGTCTGGATTACAGATTCTTATTAAACAAACCAGAGCTCATTATAAAATCAATATCAACTTAACCACTATACTCCCAGGAGAAATGGCAAAAAAGGTCACTCCAAGAAATTCAAACAATTTTCCTGCTGGAAGGGCACGATTTTAATTACAGATACTATTAATTAGAGCTGTCAGTAGGAAGATTGTCCTGTTAATTATCGCAAATTCAGTTTCAAGTGTGATTTTGGAACCTGGGGGGCTTTTTGTTTTAAATGAAGAATTCTTGTATTCACATTTATAGGAAGAAAAAGACTACCTATTGCTTCTGTGGTTTAAATGAGCCAACAGCAAATATTTATGACCATGGTCTCTTTGGCCAACAAAACTCATCTGACAAACTGCTGTTTTGTTCACACTTTATCCTGGAGGGTACTCCTTTTTTCCACTGGAAATGCTCTTGCTCTCTCTCTTGCTTTGGAAGTCATTAAATTTGAAGATGTAAAGTAATTTAAATATTTTTTTTAAAAAAGTAAACATTCCATTTCAGCTGAAAACCATTCCTGAAGATACTAATTGTTACAGAAACATTCATATTTATCATTCTGTACTAAAATCTCCCTGGACCCAGCCTGTGGAGACGTACTTAATACATTACATCTTTAACATGTAAGAGGTACAGGCAGACCCAAACTTTGCGAGGAAATACGAGTTTATTCCCGTATGACTCCCAGCTGCCAATTTGAATCTATCTCAGCTCCAGAATACAGACAGGCCGTAATGTCTGATCCTAAGCAGAGTAAGAAGGTAAAATAAAACTTGATGGAAGAGAGTCATTAGGGAGACCCTATGGGTGCACAGCAGACACGGGTACTACAGCAACCATGTTTACAACGTTCTTGAATTTTTTTTTTCCTGGTCACACTCCAAATATTTTGGGATAGCAGACCAGAGCTGTGTGGTAAATGACCATAACACATGCATTACTACACCAATAACGCACCAAGAAATAAGTGCCACGATCTAAAAGAAACTTCAGGAAGATGCAGAGTGTGTCTCCACCCAACACTTTTGAAACTGAAAGAGAAAGCCTGAGGTTTCTGATTTATTTCAGGAAATCTGAGTGCAGTCCTCCCGTATTGCTGGGTACACATCTGCTACCATTGTTCTCCCAGAACCAGTCCTGGTTTACCTCCCTATCTATCAGCATTAGATTTCATTTTATCTGAATAATGGCAGAAGGTGGCAACAGATCGGGTCAAAGGCTCTTTTCATATCAGACCCTGAAGAAGTCGATTACTCAAAAAGAGAGACATCTTCAGATAACCGTGCAATCCATTCCTCATAAATGTTAAAGATTTTTCATTATTAATAGTGGCAAGGGTGACAGATTATGGATATTAATGTTATTTTTCAGAGAATTTCAATGGCAAGGACTTTTTTTTTTTTAATGTTTCTAATTAGGCACCAATTTACAGCAACTACCAGAATAGCCAAGATTAATACCCAGCAGTAAAAAGCTGCTACGGTGAATCCGCGGGAATACGACTGGAGCTGGGGGGGGGGGAGGCGGCATCGAAAACAAACCCACCCCCTCGGCTCCCAACAGGCGAAGGGTCCCCCCGGGCTCTGCCGGGCACCCCGGGGGCGCAGGGCCGAGAGGGAAAGCTCGGTCCTTACCTGATAAGCAGCGGGGGCGTCGGAGCCGGCGTCGGCCCCCAGGGCCGAGAGCTTCTCCTTCAGCCGATGGTGGGCGCGGTGGCGGAGGCAGTAGGCGACCCCCGACGCCGCCAGGACCCCGGCGATGCAGGCGAGGGAGAGGAGGGTGAGGAGGAGGAATTTGGCGGACTCTGCCTCTTCCCCGCGCTGCGGGAGCGGCGGGACGTTGCTTTTCTGCAGGGGAGGAGAGAGAGGCAGCGCCTGAGTTGCGCGGTCGCGGAGCAGCGCGGAGCAGCGCGGAGCAGCGCGGAGGTGGAGGAGGAAGGACCCCGCCGGGGGAAAACACCCGGCAGCGCTAACTTTCAGCCAAGGATGGAGGCACACGGACGGGCAGGGACAGCACTGCTGACATGCCCCCCTCCATCCCGTCCCCTCCCGGCGGCATTTAACTACCGAAAGGCGGAGGCGGGCGTGCTGGTTGCGCGCAAGCACCGCGGCGCGCCCCGCGGCTCCGCGCCCCCCCCC
>VYZW01005847.1:28244-76311 GCA_013401315.1 Balaeniceps rex | reverse complement strand
ACAAAAAAAATCTAAAATTAAAATGCTGTTTGTGATATTAACACATGGTATAAAACTGAAAATGAATAAAAGCAAATCTTGCAAGTCAGCATCTGGCCCATAGGCATGAATGTCAACCAGAGGCAGAATAAATCACAACTATTACCCAACAACAAATGGCCTTGGCTTGGGCCAAGATTTGCACTTAGATGAGATGACAATTTAAATAGACAATGCAGACCTGAGACTGCTGGCAGAATGACTGGAAAAATATCAGCCTGGAAAGACAGTATTTCAAATGAGACCCTAGCTTCAGCATTCTCATTTTGCTTTTGATCATCTCTACAGTTCAGTGATATTGAAGCCAGATGAGATGGACACATAGATAAATAGAGATATAGGTACTAAAAATCCAACCACAAATGCATTACCTTAATTTAATAAGTTGGGATACAGAAACACATTTTTTCCTGGGGATAAAGTCTGAAGCTGTTACTTGTTAAACTTCTGATTAATAATCACATTTATTAAGTCCCTGCCACCACAAAACATTCAGGACACTATATTATTAGAATATAATTAACCAGAGTTGTAAACACTTAGAAATTAGGTGCCCCTATAGAACAAATTTCGTCACTGAATCTTTTTACTCTGCTGGCTAATTCAATGCCTGCTGATCTGCTTCTGGACTCAACACCACATGCAACTGCTATAAAGATTTTAAGGCTTCTTACATAAGATCAGTGTTGTCAGGGTTCTAACAGGGATTAAGCTTTGGAGCCTCATGTATCCCTAAACCCCACAATCAACTGGCAATGGAAATCCTGTTCCACTGTGCTAGAATATTCCAAAACTGGCTGTTCCTGATTAACTTCTGTAGTAAGCCCTAAGACATGCATGTTCTAAGGAGGACATGTTATTTTTATTTTTCCCACCAGACATTTGGAGAGGTGTGATAAAGAACAATGATGATGAGTCTTAAATGATGATTTTACAGTGCTCTGCCTTGAGCATTAACATTAAACAGTTTTGTATTACTAGACTTCNGGCTTTTAAATTATTAGAATTGGCAATATTGCTTGTTTTGGCTTTTGCAATGCATGCCCCATCAGCAACACTGCACCAGCAACATATGCCTCCCTGTGGAGCAGTATGCCACCTTGCTATAGGCAATCTGTGGAGCTCCTCCTCCATTTCTGTGTGCTTGAAAGAAACACGAAGGAATTAATCCTTGCAGCACGCTCATGCTGGAGGAAAATATCACCAGTGCTATGGGGAATGTGTATAGGAGATGTGCATGCATTTCAGGGATACCCGAGTGACACAGGACACAAAGGAACGGATTTCCAAACCCGCCAAGGCTCTGTACTCGCAGCATGAGCTATCTTTCCTCCTATCCCTGAGGCTACTTATCTGTCAAATCAATTCCCCTAGCTTTTTTCTTACCTTCTTAGCTGCTGTGATTAGGTATGGACAACCTTTTCTAGTGTCTTGAGCAAAAGTATTACCTAAATGAATGTAACTTGATTTAAATGTGTTTTGTTACGGTGTATTTAGCACACTGCCTATGTAAACACTGTTTGTCATGCTGTTGAAGGGCAAGCCATGCCTCTGATCCTTTCCAGTGGTTTGGAGCACATACCCTGCAAAGTACAGATGTGATCCATGTGGGAGCCATGATTCCACTCCTGCAAGACAGGCCCTATCTCACTTCTCACAAAGATTTCGTCAGGATGTCCGAATGAGCCCCGCTCTTCATTAGGAGATCCATCTCTGACGAACTAAGGATAATCTTTTTGAAAACAAGTGACATTTGTTACTTGACAGGAGTAAAAGCTCCAAGGAGACAGGACTAAAATACCTTTGTAGTTTTTTTGCTTTGAGAGTAGAATTTCAGATGAGTTACACAATACCCATGCAAACTGATAGAAAAAAATCCCAAGNAAAGGGTACTCTGTCCAGGCAGCTTCAGAAGACTTCTTACAGTAAACAAACACTGTAGCTGGGCATTTTTTCATCTCTGTTTATGACTAAGAGGTCTCCCAGGGAATCGTGCCTCAATCTTTTCCAGCCTGAATCTTCACGCTGTGATTCTAGGACCGCATTACAACCACTGCTGATACAAGCTGAGGAGCTTCCCACATCCCACTGACGTGCTGGCAGCTTCCTAAAGCTGCCAGGGGTACCATTTTTCTTTAATGGCACTACTTTTGGTAGTGTAGAACATGTCCTGACAGCTTAAAAGCTTATCTATTAACTATCTGACCGCACCTAGTGATCTCAAGACAAAGCAGATAGAAAGCAAGTGGTTTTTTGACCATAAAAAATTGTGCATCAAATCCATGTATTGTCTTTCAAACATATTTCTTCTGAACATCTTCAGGGATTTCAGGTCAATGAGATGACACTGGACCTTCTTTAGAGGTATGCTTTTGGCCACCCAAAGAGTGTGAAACAAAAATGTGCTTTCACAGGTCCGAAAAGCTGCATGCAACTTCAGAGATTGCCCTGTACAGGTCCTCTGAGGAGCTGGACTTTTTAAAACCTTGGGCTGACAGAGCCAATGAGCCAGCTTTTCTTTCATAAACCACAGATTCTGCACTTTTTGAAAATTTCAAAATAATTGTTTCAGGCTGTCTGGGTGTTACCAGAGATGCGATGTTTCTGTCCTGATCTCCTACACAGGCCACCAANTTGTAGAGGAAATGGCTGTATAATTTCACTATTGATTCGGTTGGGTGATGGCAACCATATGGTGTCCTGAGGATATACCACACTGGATACAGCACTGGTCCATCTGAAAATGCCAGAAGTTCCTGCAACATTGCTTTCACTATCAGTGGACGTTAAACTGGGCAGTAACTGTAGAGGGGTGGGTGCCTCTGAAACTACTGCTATCCTACCATTTCAGTCTGACCCTTATATTTGAAAAGCATGGGAATGGTTTTAAGAGCAGAAAAAAAAGAGAGGAAACCAGTTAAAATCTCTACACAAACTGTGACTCACAGCCACAATACTTTCTCATTATGAACTGTAAAGCTGCCTTGTTTTTAAAGTTGATGTGTCCTTTTTTTCTTNAGATAGACCTTATAAATCCAAGCAGATTTACTCACCCCATCATGGATCCTTACAGGGAATCCATGACATGCAAAGATGAGTATGGGAGTGAGTGAAAGATGGGATAATGACCGCAAGGAATCCACAGAAAACCCGCAATAAAAATTCAGAAGGTCTCAGCCTCTCTGCACCAGCTCTTGACAGCCCACCCTCGGAGGCCCCAGCAGCTTTACTACTTTGGGTTTAACAATAACCATTTAACTTAATTTGGAAGAGTACCAGTTCTGCATATATTAATCTTGAGGTTAGCTAGCACATATTAACACAGTTTGATTTTGCAGCATACTAAAGAAGTGAGCTTGTAATAGAGAATTCGAGTCCCAGTCCCTAATCATAGAATTTAATTACTTTTCTAAGTTTTAAGCCTATTGGGGGAGGTGGGGCGATCTGTCCCATAACAGGAAAGCTCCCAGAAGTGGTGGGAATAGAGCTTCTTTTTCTGCTTTTATTTTTGCCAAAAGTGCTCCTATTCACATCGATGCTGTTCCAATCCCAGTGTTTCTGTGCACAGGTGGTTTTTACAGCCTATACTTAGCACACAGCAATGAAGTGATGAGATATGGTTTTTATTTAAGCGTTTTACCAGAAATAGCTCAATCCCACAGTCAATAAAACATCCTGTAGTGTAAGATTACACCTTTCTGACATTCCCAGACAAATTTTTATAAATAACACCTAACTGCACTCTGGAACACTTTCTGGTCACTGTCCCTGCAGAAGAAAGAGTTGCTATCCAGTTTAGTTCCCACATGAGAGACCTTTTAATGAAGAAGTCTTTAGTGCCTTTTCTTGTCAACTGTGTTACTGCCAGATGTGATACGGCCTGGGCTCCAAAACTAACTGGAAAGCATCTCGCTGTGAGTCAGAGAGCCTTGTGAAAATCCCAGAGACCTCAGAGGAATGGAAAATTCACTCTGTCACAAGGCTCCTTTGGAGGAGTTTCCTCCATTCTCTTCAATGGCAGCACTGCAGCATGTCTACAAGCAGAGCTCAGCTTTGGAGGTCAGCACTAAGCGTTTTCTCAGTGTAAAGGAGAACCAGTGGCAAAGGACAAGAGCTGGGTTAAGCACTAAAAAAGTCATGGAGACTACTAAAGATATGAAGACCTGCTGTGAACTGTGTCCTCTTCGCAGTTCATGAATGGAGAAAGCAAACATAAGTAAAGCAAGAATTACTACTTCATTTTGTCCCTTCTCCTTTTGGATTGAATTTATGTTATGTTACCTTAAAGACCAAAAGGAACGTAAAAAACAGAGGCCAAATTAAAGTGATCTAATTTAGATTTTTAAATGGACTGCAAGTGTCTCGGGCTTAGACGTTTATTCAGATCATCTCTCCAGTACCTCGTGACTCCCAAAAGATCCAAGACATAACAGCAGTCACTATATGATTCTATTTTAGAACAAAAAAATCTCTCCAGGTGTAAAAGCAGAGGACCCAGTTTCACAATGACTTGAGACAGATTAAGTGTTCCTGCTGCTGAAGCTGTTCCTGATTTTCTCTTCCTGCCTGTCCTGGGCTGGGCATTCCTGCTGCTGCCCAAGCGCTGAAGCTGTCCTCCTCTGACTCCAAGGAAAGACAACTCATCTTGCTAAGATGGAAACAAGCAGTGTGTACAGATATGACACTTTCCCCTACCTGTCTTCCAGCCACCAACCATTATCAATTACTGTTTGAGGGATCTTCTAACAAAGATGTGACTTCTATATATTTAGCAGCTATTAACAGATTTCTTGTCCATGAACTTTTCCAGTCCTCCCTTGAATACATATAAATTTATAGCATCTATAATGCATTTTGGCAAGAAGTTCCACAAGACTACTTCTATTGTATGAATTGCCTCCTTTCCTTGCTTTGAACCCGCGTCCTCCTAGCTTAATTTGCTGCCTTTTGTTTCATTTGGTATCCTACTCAGTTCCCTCTAGGTAGAAGATCAAGGTTACAATTGAGAAAGCAAGAATAAAAATGCAAGAGAATCTTATTACTCCGTCAAGATTTGAGAAGACCAACACAACAACTTTCTAAAACACAACAGACTATAACGCAAAGTATTACTTAGATGCACCAAAAGCAGCTGTAAAGTAGATGTCATATAAAGGTGGAAAAATTGATATAATATTCGGTTTTTCTATTTTCATGGTTTACAATCCCTTTATTCAACTTCTAAGGCCAAAGAGGAGGAATTATGCCTTAAGATAACACTGAAATATGTTGGTAATTAGGTATCTATTAGTCAAACAGTCAAATTAGTCAAAAGTCTCCCTTCAGGAATCAGAATATAAGCACAATTCCAGAAGACAGGCCTGCTAACCTTCCGTCCTACTGAAACATCTATCTTCATCCTGTTAACAAAGTGACACCAGCTGCAAAATGACCGGCTATTCTCAAGCTCCCCCTTCCTCTGCAAACCCCTCATTCTGGAAATACCCAAGATGAACCTGCCTCATTTCCATTCGAGCTTTTTGAATCTCACTTTTGATTTGCAACACATCCTAAATAAGAGGCACTAAATACCATCAGCCTTCCCCTGTGAATAGGGAATACTCCAGGAAATCAGTCAGCAGAAGCTTGGGTGTACGTATGTTAATTGTGCACGCCATAAGGCACAGCAAAGCCAGCCCGATTGCAGTGGAGAGTAAGGTGAAGGCACCACATTTTTACTTTATTTCTACCATAAACATATTCTTCCTTGTAGTTTTGTCTTTTTCCCTTTGTATAGGAAAGAAAAAGAAAGGCCATGTGAACAAGGACGGCACAGGACAGAGACTGGACAGAAATCCAGCCAATTAAACTTGTCTCCAGAACTGCTTTGCAAGGCCTAAAAGTAAAGAACAATGCATGCATTTACTATGATGTAATTTTGGTTTGGCAGCAGATTAAAAAAAAATTCCTAAACACAAAGTAAGAGGATGTGAAGAACAGAATTCTATGTTTAAGTACACAGTTTTGGTTAAAATTGTATAGGAAGATTTTTAAGGACTTGAAAACGCTTTGACAATTTGTGTGTATGTGTTATTTGTGGAAATTAGTTGACTTTCAAGATAAACTGGAAAAAGATATGTGTATATGAATAGTTGACTCAGTTCTGTGCTTCTGTGAAGACAAAAAAAATCCCAGCTTGTACTAGTGGGAAAATTCCTCCTATTATGTTTGATAAGGATCAGTTTTCTTCTAAAGGCTCTCTCAATCAAACTAGCATCATAAAATTTTTAAAAGTTTGCTCCAAATTATTTGAAAATGATGTTTCTCTGCCATTTTCTGTCCTTCCCATGGGCTATATAAGCACAGAAATGCAGTTCATCTGTAACTCCCAGTCGAGTCTGTCAATTATCTTTGTAGATTTTACAAAGTTGTAAGACCCAAAAGGAATTAATTGTTTTATTACTATTATCCATAAAAAGAAATTTCCCTCCTTCTCTAATTCACTGCAGCAGAGCTCTGCTTTTGCATAGCATCTGCAGGCTATTAGTTTTGCAACTGCAATCTGTAATTGCAAAAACATGTAATTTAGGTAGGGCATGTGAATAAGGTCCAGGAAAACCAAAAAGGATATAATCCAGATTCTCTGCTTCTCAGCAAAAGAGAAAAAACGTTAACCCAAAGTTTCTATATTTGCTTGCAAGACCTCAGGTCTTCTACATAAGACAAATTCTGGATTCCCAGAATTACTGTCCAACTGGAGACTGCCCGAAAAGAGCACACACAACACAAACTGGCGTGGGGAATGTTATTACCAACAAACACCTTTTTTCCACTGTTCTGCCTTTGCAGCCCTGCCACTTAAGCAGAGAGCCAACCAATAAAAAAAGTTATGTGGTCTCATAGGCACGCTCCTTGGATCCAGTATCATGAGATAGACTAGACTGTAAATCCTTATTTCTCTCTAGATCAGATTCCCCATGAAACAGAAGCTGGATGGGTAAAAAGAAATTTATCTCAGGCTTTCTCCAAATGCTGGATCAACATATCACTGCAGTTAAAAATCCATTTGCTAATAAAGCTGTGCTCTACCTTCTCTTCCGACTGAGTTCAAAGGACAGTGAACTACTAGAACACTTTGATCCCACTTTGTGGTGGGATCTCCATCCTTAGAGGTCTTCAGAGCCCACTTGACAATGCGACGGCCACCCTCACGCAGTGTTGGCAACAGCCTTCCTTCGCACAGGAGGTTGGCCCAGTCGGCTCTTCTAACCACCATTTCTAAGATCCATGAGGACCTTGTCTCAAATTTGGAAGGGTCTGTCAAGATTATGCTTCTAACTTACCCTTTCCCTGTCTTACTGACTTGCAGGCCACTCATGAAAAGACCGTATGAGAAAGATGTTGATAGCAATCAGGGCTACATACACGAGAAATGTTTAGGAACAGCTACAGAAGTCCATGAAAGGCCACACAGTCTGTGACTGAGCCCTCTTCCGACAAAACAATTTCCTTTCAAAGCAGAAGAAAGCATCCTTTCTTACAGAGCAAAAATGACCACATGTGCATGTAGTCGGGAACGCAAGAGAACTTCAAAATCCTAACCAGAAACAACTGTCAAGTAGAGTCCAGACTTTAACAATTTTTAAATCAAGGCTATTAATTTGATCACAGTGTGTTCAATCCTACAACACATGGCTCAAGATCCAGCTCTGGTTTGAAATTACTGTCTTCTTGCCTTCTGCAGTAACAGAAATAATTTATTTAACTCTCCCATTGAATCTCCACACTATGTAAGATAGCTACAAGGCAAGAAGTAGATCACCTGCAGTTGTCAGTGCGACAAACCCATCAACTTTGATGGTTCAGACAAAGAGTCAAACAGCCAGAATTTGAACACAGATGTAGGATTCAGTCTGAAAGGCAACCTTTAGAAAATGGATCCAAAAGACGTTCTCATGAAAAGAACAATTACATTTATTACTGGTGCACAGGTGAATATACGTTTAAAGTTTTGGATAAAAGTACTGCCAGACTGCAAAACTCCATTTTACAGAAGGTGCTAATTATTCTGAAAAGTATGCACCCGGTCCGTCATATTGTACAAAAGGACCAAACTGTTCATTAGCCCAAATACTGAATGTGAGCAGATGTATTCTTGAGCTGAACACCTAGCATGGGATTTATCTTAAAACATATTTTAGTGTCTGCAAAAAGAACATACATGTCCTTTGCAGCCAGGATATCAGATACTGGATTCAAATTGGGTTTGAGGGAATAAAATTACATTTGGCCAACAGCAACTTAAATCTCACAGTCACCGTGACTTTCTCCCTTTTCCTGATCCATCTGCTGATCTGTGATTGTTGCTAACTTGCTGGCAATATATTCACTGGGGAGGGTAATGCATATGGAGGAGGAAACAAAAAAATTGAAAGCAATGAGTGGCAAAAACTGGGAATAGCTTTCAAGGCTAATGGCAGGAGACAATAAAGTAATAGTCTGAATTACATTCTAGGCCAAAATCATTGTTAAATAGATAAAATTAAAGTTACCTAAAAATGATCCCAGTTCTGCAAATTAAACTTCTGCTCTGTTGAAGGTTCCAGTCAACAGTGAAACCCAAAGCCCAGTAGCAGAGGGTGCTTCTCTCTGTTCTCCCTGCTGGGACAGCCACAGCTTGTCGCTGTTTGCCCTTGACTGCCCAAGAGCAGACAGTGGCAGCCTGATTCTAATCTGCAGCCAGAGAGATGCTGCTTCTGAGAGAGCAGCAGATGTACAGGAAATTAACAGCAACAAATGTTTCCTAATTGTGGAAGTTGAATCAGCTACACAGACATACAACTGAAGGACTGGTAAGTCTTTGTTAGAAATACTTGTTATCCCTCAACCTTCTGGAAAAAGCAACTGACCATGAGATACGTCTCTGGGGACCTCCTCCTGCCCCCCATCCTTTAGCCTCATACGCTCAAGGTACCTGAATATACCTTTTAACCTCTCCAAGGGTAATTCCTCTTCACTGAGATAGAGGTATCGCCTCCCAGCAGTGGCAAGAAATGATGTTTTAGGTCACAGGCAGAAAGGTGTTTTATGAATACAGGCAATACTTTCAGTAAACTGCCTTTGACCTGGTTTTAAAAATTTAGGTCTCACCTGCATTGTCAGTATCTGCTGGGTAAAGCAGCTTTAGGAGCATCTCTCTGAGGAACCTAAAGAAATGGGTGCTCTTCCTTCTCTACTGATCTATCATTTTTCCTCCTCTGGTTTCACTACAGAAAATGGTTTCCTCCTCTTTCCACGTTCTGCCAAAGTTGAATAAAAGTGTGCCTTTATATAATTTCCCACAATGCAAATGCCACTGTCAAACCCACAAAAATAACAGAACATGAGAGATACAGAAAGAAACACAAACAGATAACAAGGAAACAAATGCTCTTCTCAGTCAGCAGCAAGACTGCATTTTTGCTTGAATCCCCTAGATTTACCCAGAGCTCAGCAGCTCAGACTTGGGTGGGTCTCTGTATGTCTTGGCAGCAGGGACAGGCAAAGTTCCTAGGCCGCCGATGGCTGGACGGTGGTCTGGCACACTCAGGCCAGGGCTGGTGCTCCAAATCCAAGCTGCCTTATGTTTTTCCCAAAATGTCGCTTCAGAGACAACAAGGTTTTAATATCAAGATGCAGTGGGCTGAATCCAAATTTGACGGCAGCATTTTAATGTGCAATGTGTACTGCATTACAGATGCTTGTTGGCAAGATGTTTCTCATTCTGCAGATCCCAGGACATCTATATGGCTAAGGATTCATCAACTATTCATAGTTTCTTCTAATTAAAGAGATATTCGATACAATAATGTTAAAGAAGTTGTCACCTCTGTTACTAACAATCTCAGTTAAAACAAGAGAGTATAAAGATGAAGTTTCCTTCCAATTTTTTCCTGTTGGTTTGCTTAACTCATGTTTACCCCCCTGATTCACTTCTAAATCTCAGTTCTGAGTCCCAGTTTTGTTGCCATGCGCCTGCTCTGTTTGAATTTCTAGTGTTGCTGAGGAAGGCACAAATCAGTTCTAGAAACAGACTTCATTTTATAAGGGGGGAAAAAGTCTATAAACATTTAATATTTTTTCCCCAAAAAAGAAAACCTCAAACCAAAACAAGAAAATAACCTGATGGAAAATGATCTTAAAAGGCATAAGTAAGTTACATGATTAACTCACACTTGGTGGCAAAAAGGATCTTGGATGCCTGACATTGAGGATTCTTCCTTAATCACCCCCAACCTACCTTACAAAAGTGCACTTCAGAATGGCTGGACATATCCTACAGGTGGCTCAGCAACCTGACCCCCATGGCCACCAGAAGTGGGAGGGTTCCTTCTCCCTCCCTCAGCCCTCGCACTCCCTGCCAATCTCTGGCAATTGTCAGACTCTCCTGCGAGTCCCCTGAACTCTTCAGACTGTTTTTCTGCCAACATGATAAAATGGCTCAAGGACGGATCTGACAAGAGCATGCACAACCAAGGAGACATTGACAACAGGAACTCTCCTTTCTGGTGGTGGTAAACTGTTTAATTGGCTCACTGGTCTTTACCCTAAAAAAATCCTGGAAGCTGCTCATGTAGCTAGGGAAGAGAAGAAATTATCCAGTTTTGAACAGTGTGAGAGCACAGCATTATTTTTTTTTTTACTACAGTGCTGTAGGAACTCATACAAGCCATCAAAACTTACAGCACTGTGATGGAGGCTAAACACTATGCACTTTTCATAACCAAAACAGCAGTTTCCTCAGAAAAAGCTTTCTCTTGTGACAATAGTTTACTTGGATCCTGGTCTGAAGCCTGACTGATAAAGGATAAACAGAAGTGTAAACTGGTGCAGGAACATCACACTCTTTGTCCATCTCGTGACTGTGCATGTGAGTAACTGCCTGTCTGCCACAGCAATTGAATTAGCAAGATCACAGGCACCAGATTAGATTAGAGAGAGTGAAAGGTCAGCTTTGGGAAGATAAAAATGTAGAGAGATGCTTGCTTGCATGCTACTCAAAAGACACATCAGGCTATAGCTTTCAGGCTGGGCCTGTCTCTCTTCCTGGAGAGCAATATGTTTTCTTCTATCAGTACTTGCCAACTCTCAACCACATTTAAAACATAATGGCTCGAGCAAATAGAAGCCTTTCATCTCCCCACTTAGGGTGAGATTAATTTTTTCCAGCTTTAGCTGTCTGACAGAGTTGTCTAGGCTCCCTTTAAAATCTACAGAAGAGAGGCACCTCCGGAAGGAAATTCAGTCCATGCAACGGTAGGTGTTTGGGAGAGGTGGGAAAAATTGAGAGGGGCTTTTCTGCCTCCATTAAATGGAGATGGAATGCTTGCACAGTGCTTGAGAATTTGTGGTGCCTGGTAGTCCATAAAGCAGCAACAGCAGCCTGTGAAATTATTTAAGGAAAAAAAACAGATGCAAAGAAATTAAGGAAGAAAAATAGAAGTATTAGAGGAATACTGCAAATCAAGCAAACCTAAGCCAAATTTGGGGAGTGTGGCCAGGGCACGGAGGAAAGTTTTGTCACCTTCTGTTCAGCATTAGTGAGACCATAGCTGGAATACCATGTAAAGTTTTGGGTCCCCTTCTCTTCTATCAGGCAAAGATGGATGTGGGGAACCTGGAGAGGGGCCAGCAGAGGCTATGAAGATGGTCAGGGCCTGGGGCACATGGTCTGTGCAGAGAGATGAAGAGAGCTGGGCTGGTTCAGTCTGCTGAAGAGGAGATGAGGGGGGCAACCTAGGAGCAACCTACAACTACCTGAAGGGAGTTAGAGAGACAACGGAGCTAGACTCCATAGTCCCACGTGACACGCCAAGGTGCCACAGCTACGTGCAGTGGTTTAGGACATTCAGATTCTTCCCCTGCCAGAAAGTGCAGTCCCATGATGGGTCATCACAGAGGTGGGAGGTCTCCCTGTCCTTGGTGGATCCCAAGACTTGGCTAGACCAAGCCACAGTTGATCTGATCTAGTGCTGACAATAGTCCCGCTTCAGACTAGAGACCTGCGGAGGTCCCTCCAGCAAAATCTCCTATAATTTTATGAACATTCACAGTTTGAGAGCAATTGTTAGCAAGTGAAAAACAAAATGGCAATATTGCACAAAACTGTTAGCGGATTTTTACAAAATCCTTTTCATTAAGGATTTTTTAGAAACTCTGGTGTACAGGGAGATGGTGCCAGTGATACCAAACAGAAATGAATGGGTGCAGTTCTCTGCCTTTACCTGTGCACATCTCACTTGACATGTGCCCCTTAAACATCTAGAACTACAATAAATGCTTTTGCCTTCAAGTATTCTAATTATGTACATTCTTCTTGTGAAACAACAAGTCTCAAGCTAATTTCAACATTTTCTGCAAAGTATGATGCAACCGTATCACAGAACCACAGATGCCATCTTTTCATAAATGTGGGTTTTAAAAATGAAACGCCCCATTGACAACATTTCACCAAGCCACTGGATTTTCCAGCTTTTCTATTTCAAAATGTAGGGGACTTTCAGGTCAAAGCAGGGCTCTACTGGAATTCCAATCATAGAATAAAGATGTGAAGAATGATGCATGAAGGTTTCTAGACAAGTACATCAGTGTACTCTTAGACACTGAGCTACAAATACTATGGCAAAATAACTGATCTCACTATGTGGACAGCATCAATTGCATGGGCACTTTTTTAATTATCTGAACTATGCTCCCATATGAACCCTCCCCTCTTTTTCTTACGACTGTAGTGGTTTTAATTCTACAAAAAAAGATTGACCATCTTGGACTAAGCACAATTTCCGCAAAATATGAGAGGTACTGAGCACCCTGAAGGCACTGACTCCTAATCCTCTCCAACACAGCTGGAGGGCCATTCAGCTTGTCATTAACCAATTTAATCTGTGTAGTCTCTGTTCTCTCTATTACCCCAGCTGATCAATGAAAATACCCTGATCAGGCCCTCAACACGAGGGTATACAGAAGAGCAAGAGCCTTAGGCTACTTCATCCTGGTGGATGTGCTTCCTTTCATTTCCATTCCCTCTTGCCCTCTGAACCTCTCCTGGCTCTTGCCCTGACCTGTACAAAGGCAACGTGAACTCCAGGCAGTCCCTGAGCTGCAGATCATTTCCCTCTCTCCCTCTGATCACACAGAAATCTGTTTATAAGCATACCAAAAGCGCACACAGCCCTATAACAACTGTACATGCTGTTACTGGGAGGGAAACGCAGACAAGGAGCACAGCAACGCATCATTTGGTGGGTCAGATTCAATACTGTAATTTCATACAAGCCAAAGCAGCTGCATCAAGGCTTTGTCGGGACATTTTCAAACAGAAAAAGCACTGCAAGCAGATAAAAGTGATTTGTAACAGAATCGGACAAAAGGTGCATAGCTGAGGCACAGGCTTCTGGGTTTATTTTCCTTCTTTTAATCCAGACCAGTCTTGCTCTTAGGCCTCTATTTCTTATGAGAATTAAGTTACTGGAAATGACTTTTATAAGCAAACAGGTAAATTCTTAAATCAACTATTGAGATTCGGAGAGACTATATAAGTCATAAGGGCTATCAGTTTTGATCCACGTGAAGAGGTCCTAATCTGCAGGAAGATAACGGACAGTGGTGGTTATAACTGCCAGGAGAGCAGAGGAGGGATAGGAGTGCTGTAGGGAATTAAATGCTAATTATTCGAGAACACACAGGACATCAGGCTGTTTTCTCTCACAAGGTCTGCAGCCGTACTCTCCTGTTTACAGATGCACATGTGCAAGATAATGAGACTGGAATACATACACACTTTTTACACGCATTTGTTACATCCTTTTGATAAGTCACATGCTGTGGGTAAAAGTTATCCTGGACTGCCATACCAAACAGACACTAACCAACTCTACACTGAAATGGAAATACCCTGTCATGACACTGCAACAGTTTACCCAGCTGGCTTAACATTCCTTTTAGCATTTGTAGTATCACCTCTTGTTCAGCCTGAACCTAGAGTTCCTTTCTGCTTGTGTAAATGTAGTTCTTTACACTTTCTCTTATTCTCCTAGAGCCACAATTAACTGCTTTTGTCAAAATTTTACACCCACAAAACTGCTGCATGTGTCCTTTTTCTCCATGTTTCCAGCATGTTTATGTCCTGTTTCATTTTCGTACACGTTTCTTTATGTTGGCGCTTCGGAAACTGAACTTGAGAAGTTAGGAAACTTCTTGCCTAGATTGTATGTGGCACCTTGGTTGCCTGCTGGAGAGTTACAGCTGGTAAGCAAATACAAAACAGATGGTTTAGCAAAAGCAAAAGAAACCCACGGTGTATTTCCCTGATGTCAAGGAGATACACTTCTGGAGACGCTGGCCCCAGATTACCTGAGACAGCAAAATGGTTCCTTTTCAACCTCGTTTTCCAGTAGCCACCTGCCCAGTGATTACCTACTGAGTTCCTGATCCTGGTGAAAAACTCCTGGTCTGAGCACTCAGGACTGTTCTTAGAAAGGAGGAGACCTCCGCGTGGGTTTCCTGGAAAGGAGATTAAACAAGGGCCTCCCAGATGCTACAAGTGACTCAACCCAGGAACCTACACACTGGCCAAGGCTTCAGGGAAGGAACCATCAATGAGGAACAGCTTGGAATGTTCACTTCTGGAGTCTCAGAGGAGAGCATTGTTTAATACACAGAAGCCTGGCTGGACTTAGATCAAGAGAAGGCAGCCTGTGTACCTTCCTCGCACAGAGCAAACTCTCAGTCTGAGCACAGCTTAGACTGTTTTCCTCATATTGGATATCACCTCTCTGAGATAGCTGACACTTCAAACCTTATTCTGGATAGACATGAAACCAAGGAACAATAATGATCACTTATGCAACGCAATGTTTAGCAGAGCTTTCCTAACCAAACTCCAAGGACAGTGGCCCATGGGGTTTAACAGATAGGCCATTTCTACCTAGGAGTCTTGTGGTGCACATGCTGTTCGAGTCGTTCAGGTGCCCCTCCCACATAGCTTTGCCTTCTCTTGATGAGAAGTATTTTCTAGTGCCAGAATTATTCACAGGAACATTTTAACATTTGCGATCAAAACACAAAGAGGATTTCCTGAACAGTGGTTTCCAGCATGAAAGATCTCTCAGCTTAGCCCAAGATATTCCAATTCTGAATCACCAACCCAAAGCCGGACAGTTTCCATCAACTATGCTGGGAAAACTGGAGTTTATCCAACTACATGGTGAGGAGCAAGCCATACCAGGCATGAAGCAAAATGATCTCATTCTCAGACCCATCTCTCTGCTTTAACTATCACAAACAAAAGTCCACCCTACTGGGAGCTGGTATGAAAACATTTTAAAAGAATTAAGTGGTAAGAAGCTGCTATGGACACAGGTAGAACACACCTATATCAGACTCTAAAAGAGTGTTTAGCCATAGAGCACACACTTCTGCAACAGACCCATCCTGATACTGTAACAAAACACAGTGAAGAAAAAAAGACTGCATTCTGGGGAAAAGGCCCTACTGTTTTCTAGGATTCATAGAAAGGAGATTTAGGTGCCAGAGTCTCCTAACATGTCTTAGCACTTCATGAGAAGCAAGTGAATTTCTGCAGCTACTACTCTGTCTTTCCATTAGCCATCCTGGTAGGTAGGCCACAAGCAACCATAAGTCCCAGAAGTAGAAAACAAGTTTTATGTTCCACTCTCAGTTTTAAAGCCAGTTACAAGTTTCAAAGCCAGTTTAAAGATAAAAATGTACAGTTAATTTTATCACACTTCTTGTCCTAGGAGTGTCAGTGATTTAAAAATAAAACCTGGAAGCCACAAGTGGTCTGGTTGGTCCAGTGGGAGGTGATGATAATTTCTACACACTCATAATAGCACCTGGGCTCTTACTTCATAAAATAAGCTTTGTGTGCTGTCCAGCTAAAAACCTGGCAAAAGGATTAATTCAAACTGGAAGCAAATAACTTCATCTGACCAGAATTAACTCTAAAAGCGTGCCTAAGATTTTAAATAACGCTCTCAAATGTAGTACTATAATGATTAACATTCACTAAAAGGTAGGATTTCTATTGTGAACACAAACACTACTTAATGAAATCAAGAACATCTCAATTCCACACATTTCACTTTTATAGAGACCCTCTCTAGGCTTGCCAGATATAAAAACTGAAAATGAACAGAAAAAAATCAGTAGTCTGAAGCTGTGAAAGTGTGAAGTCCAACTAAGAAAATAAGCATGGGTATTTCAAAGTGCTCTCTGTGTATACTATCATTCAAGGCAAACGAAGTATCATGAAGGTCATTTTTTCATGCAGAAGCTCATTCCTACCAAACACAAGTCAATGCCTTACTGCCTACTACAGGTTCAGAGTTGAAGGTATCATTTAAGTCTTCATACAGTTAGGGCTCGGTCAGCATCAATTCTATAATTAAATACTGCTACAGATCATAAGCAAGAGCCCGTCATTCCCTTCTGGGAACTGTTCAGAATAATCTGAGCCAAATTTTCTTCAATGAATACCATGCTATCACTAAAGAAAAAAAGCATTATTATCTGGCATTATTGAAGTATTATTAATGCATTATTAAACTTGGGTTATTTCCTGAAGGAAAGGAACTGCTTCAGAGCTGCATTTCCACTGCTTGCTCTAATTGAATGCACATTACTTGTTTGTGGATAAACTCGTGTTCCTGCTCACTTTGTTGTCAGCAATTGTCTGTTCTCTATTCTTAATAAGTGAGATACTGCTGTCACTTCCTTTACTGAGACAATTCCCACTATATAATCACATCTTCCTCCCACACTTCCCAATTATACTTCTCTAGCCTATGTCCACACCAATTTCATAAGCAGTGGGTCTTTTACAGAGGCTTTCCAAAACCAACAATCTTCCTCTATTTCTTGCCCACAACTCTTTGTGTTTCAAGCATGCAGCACATTTTAAATACATGTATACTATTACTGGTCACGTCTGTCTGCAACCAGTTTGGGTTTTGGAGACATTTTTTGCAGTATGTTTTATTTTCACTATAATTATAATTATGTATGTTGTCCTTCCAAATACTAGTTTAAAAATAACAAAGTATTAGTTAGGCCTGGGATATATAAGGCTGAAAGAAGTTCAGTGACGGCATTAATACGATTCATGAAGTTCCAGCAACCATACAGAAGACAAACGAATCAAGACTATACACACAAAAGGCAAGAGTATCTTTTGCTCCATGCCAGACATATTCAAGTGACTTTTCTGTCTCTGCTTATACATCTGTCCTCAACACCACATTCATTCTCAATTTTATTTGGAGGACAGTGGGGTTCAAAGAGACCCAGGGAGATAAAAATCAGAGTGACTAAGACTTTGCTTCCAAAATGTCTTGGAAAGCTAGGAACAGAACAGGCATTTCCAAATGAAACAAAACCCCACTTGATGTGACAGGCATTACCTCCCTGCTCAGAAACACATTTTGCATTCTTGTTCTGGTCCCTCCTAACCGCAGTTTGCATCTGGCTGAGCCAAACAGCTGCTGCCCGGAAGAGGCTACGCTGCAGCTGGTACTTGCTCACTGCTCCTCTTTGGCTTCCACTCACTACACATCCAGGGTGTCTCATTGCCTGGCTCCTTCTCTTCCTTCTTCGCTCAGCCTGTTTGCTCTCTACAGCACAGGCATAGCCTTTTGCTGCCGCGCTCTTGAAAGTATGTTCTCACACAGGAACACAACTTCTAGGCGTTGCAGAGGAACAACAGTGAGAAATAATGAAGCAATCAGAGGTTTTGCTGGAAAATAGGATAAGGCATTGATAGAAATGCTTTTTAAAGAATTGCTGGCCTTTAGCTGCAAACCTAAAAAAACTTCTTTTGAGCTTCCTGTTACTTAAACTTGGAGTTGTGTTGTTCTCGTACGCATGTACTTTGATAATCCCAGGTAAGGCCATTTGTGCTCTATAGACCAACATACATTTTTAGACTTAATTTTAGATTATTAAATTTCTCTCTGGAGTTTTTTAGACTAAGCTCTAAGATGCTACCAAAAGCAACAAATTCCCCAGCTGAGTATCCAGAAGACCACAGAGAACCCTTCTCCCCACCACCTCCCAGTGCCTTTGATAGTCAGCTGTGCCTGCTCCCCACCTACCAGAAATATTCCACACCAGGAAGGATGACAGTTCAAGAAAGACCAAAAAAAAAGCTTGCTGCACTGTTTTCATAGGGACACCAGGGCTTTGGGAGGAGAAAGTTCTCTCTGACATGGAGAGAATCCACAGTTCAGCCAGAAAAGAGGGAATTTGTAACAAAGAATGCAGCAGGCCAGACTTCATTTTCACTAGCGACACTTAGATGGAAACAGGAGGTTTTCATAATGGATTTTCAAATTTGAAAGTCAAATGCAGCCATAATTTGACAGAGGCTGGCTCATGGAGCTTCAGGGCATGATGAAGCACAATCACACACATTGTTTGCTTTCTCAAATTTTCCCAGGGAGGCAAGGGTTGGCCTCACAGAGAAGACAGGGTAACCTTTGCTTTGAAAAGGACAGGCAATTTTATCATGGATACTATGTCCTTACCCTCAACTATTCTCAGCATCCGTATACAATATAGGACAAGATCTTAAAATCCTAGGAACCTGGGATGAAGTAACTTTTTCCTCTCAATAGCTAAGGTACCCCAAGGAGAAAGGGGAGTTTGTAAAAATCTTTCGAAAATCTGCATGTTAACTTGCAGCAGTTGCAAACCCACAGGACTCATACATATAAATTAGCTACCGTGTCTTTAGGAGCAGCGGGATTATGTTAGTCCGATCATTCCATTTTATCTGAATGGAAGACCAAATTATACATCCCAGCCCACAGAAATCCACAAACAAAGTCAACAGCAGAGAACTTCATGTTTGGTAAAAACCACCCATTGTCAAGTGTAACAAAGTAGGAGAAAAGTATACATTAGGACTGAATTTCTGGCTATGAAATATTATCTGAAGCCGACTTCTTATAATGCAGTTTTGGCTGCAGGATGCACATGGCATCAAGAGTACAGTGAATTGGAACCTGCCTCACTCATGCTCTCTGAATAAATTCAAACTATTGCCAGAACTGCATGTACAGCACAGCAAACTACTGCTACACGAGAATGTCAAAGCCAGGCATTATAATCTTTCGTTGCCTGAAAGTAATATATTATCCCAAATACAATTAATACAGCACAGGCTTATCACCAACAAAAGCAAAATGTAACTTAGATATTTTTATTCCTAGCACATTGAGCATTCACACAAAGAAAGAACAAAAATACTGACTTAACTTTGACTTAATCACTTCAGTGAAAATTTGTTTGCAGAACTTTAGAAATCCTTAAATGCTCATTGCAGATGTTGGCTTGTAGGACCAGAAATTCACATCCATAATAATATGTTTCCCTGAAGCAATATAGTTTAAGTGCCACGGAACTGAAGCAGAAATTTACACAGTGAAATTCTGGTCCTATTGAAGTTGGTAAAGGCTTTGCCATTGATTTCCATAGGGCCAGCATCACTCTTGCTGTAACAAGTAATAACCAGAATCACCTTTTAATATCTTTTTTTTTTACCACAATATACTGTAAGATATTGTATGCGCGCTGCATTAAATGTAATTGGCAAACTTCGATATCGGGAGACATTTGTGCTTTGAAACAAATAGAGAAAGTAGTGAGAGGAAATGTTAGTGGCCGTCTAAATTTCCCAAGCGAATCAAACTTTCAACCATGCTTTCCTTAAGAACAGTAATTACATTCTTACCCTAAAAAATGTCACTGTCCTTAATAAGCCTGCAGAGATGTCATCAAAGGATCATTGACAGAATCTTCCAGGATGGGGAAATCTACTGCTTAATCACTGCAAGTTGCAGGGACTCTGATCCTAACCACACAAGAGTGGAACAATCTGGAGAGGCATTTACAGGCCAAAGTAAATTGGAGCAGATTTGTTTTCTCCAATGATTTACTTAATTACCTTTAAAATTAAGCTAGCTATTCAAGTAATTCTAGAAACAATCTCAAGGTCTGAATACTCCATGGCAAAACAGATGTGAGCTCAGTGCCAGGCTTACAGGAGAACTGCAGCGGCAGCCAGGGGTCTATCTCCCCGCTGACAGAGCACGTTATATCAACTAACTTGAATTTTGCAGCTGCACTCCACTGGGGTTTTAGAACAGATCAAGCAGACTTGGTATCACAGATGTTAAAGGGCAGAAATCAACGGTGCTGTCAGAGCGACAGACTCTCAATTCTGCCTCTCAGACCTGGGAGAAATGGAAGGTTGGTTCAACACCAACTTGTTACCTGTATTTTATAATACAGGTAACAAACTCGAGACTCCGATGTACTTTGGCAGAGCTCAATCTGCTGTACCCAGAAGCATGGCAACTTGTTCTCAGTACCCACTGCACAGACCTCTCAGCTCTGAACATGCTCCCAAAATCAACCCAAAACAGCCCAACTTAGAGGCAGGCTGCAAAGAGGTAGCTTCTGAGAGCTGGAGCATTTGGGGACAGCAGAGGGCCCAGGTGTGAATATATACTACTGGGAATGCATATCTTGTTACATTGCCAGATGTCAGTTTCTGCAATGCTAAATGAATGCTGAGAACAATGGCTTCCTAAAAGTTAAGCAGCAAGAAAAAATAAAATTAACAAGTTAATATCTCAAGAAATAAATGGTGACAAGCCCTGCCTACGAGGGATGTTGGCTGCTGAGGCCTGGCAGAGCTGGGAGACAACACTGCCTCAGTTCAAGAATTCTTTACTCACTGTCAGTTACATATTTCTTGTTGTTGAAAAATGACATTACAGATTCCCCTGGCAATAGAAGAAAATTAATTTCTCTAGACTCCCAGAGTGAAAGCCCTGATTCTTGTATGGACTCAGCTGATCCAAATACTACTTTATTTTCCTCTCTCCTCCTTAAAAAAGAAAAAAAAATTCAAACTCCAATTATAAATATACAGACATGCAAGCCTTCCAAGGCAAGGAAAGAAAATAAAGTTGAAGAGATCATGAGAAATTCAGTCTTACAGGTACCAAGCATCACCAGAGGATGACACAGTGCATGTGAGCTTTGCTACCCTACCTTGCACCTTCAGAGGCCCTGGCTGAGTCCTACTATGTAAGAGTGGCATGGGCAGCCCTAGCAAATGCCATTTTCTAGAAAATCCAAGGAACTCAGGGCACAGCTCCTCTAGTGCAAGTGAGAACATGCAGAAAACACACACAAAATGTGTTAAATTGCAGCACGTGTGCCCAAGAGAGATGCTGGGTTATGTGACACTGCACACAGCAGAGGACAGAGGATCCCAGAGACATCAGGTGGGAAGGATCTCTGGAGATCCATAGTCCCACCTCCCACATGGAGCAGGACCATCACCAGTACCAGAACCATCCACTCCCTGGGACTCTTAACTGGATGATTCCTGCTCTTTTGTATATGGCTGTTTAACAGCTTACTAAATTCTTGGGAGTGTCTGCATGGCAAACGGCCAGAGAGAAGAACAAAACCTATCATCTGCAGGCCTGGCCTTCTACCTTGGACAAGTGAACTGTCCCATAGCACTGAGGAGGAAATTTTCCCCCTCTCTCAGCTCCTAATCATCAGTGAAAAGGGAATTTTGGTCCAAAGAAAATGAAGTCAGCAGTCCTCGGGAGAAGGTGAAAGGGCACCTCCCTGGCTGGGGCCCTGCTGATGGCACCCCTCGGGCTGTGCAGGAGTCCTTTCTTCTGCACTCACAAAAGAATCCAAGCAAGTCATTTAAAAGTGCCTGGGGGCAGAGCTTGTCACTAGATCAGGTTTGCCCTGTTAAAATAATAAATGAGGTAATGCATAAAACTGCCTTCAATTTGAGGACATTTCATTCATAAAACAGAAATGCCAACAGCTTTGCTACCACATAAACTTCATAAATGGTTTGAAAAAGTCCCCGCACCTTTCCTTGCAAGAGAGCAAAGCCAAGCAGTAGGGATTCCGTGGCACAAGACACACTCTGTTTGCAAAGACAGCTCTGCAAGTCGAAATGAGAGCTGACAACTTCCAGGTCATTAATCCGACAGCGTAAACAGAACCTACGTACCAGTACATGCATTCAGGTGGACTACAGCAACAGATGAAGGGGAAGAACTAGACACATACTATTCTGCTTTTTGTTCTGAGTTTCCAGAAAAACTTTTATAATCAATTCTCCACTCTTCTACTCATCCTCAGGATATGTGGAGCCTGGTGCCGGCTATATTTGTGTTGCTCGCTGAAAGAACTGCAGAACATGCCAAGCGTTTAATAACAAAATTCCAGCCTTGTGACACAAACCAGTAATCCCAAGACTGGAAACTAACCTCATATTTCTACTCAGCATAAAACCCCAATCCTAACAAGAGCACCACTACTTCTATTTGCCTGAACCTTTTCTACAGATATATATCTCACAAATTAAGAAAGTTATCGTAGACCAGGTCGAACAGGGATGTGTTACCTATGTACATATGGCATCTACAGATTAGTATAATTATGACAACACAGAAACTGCTAAAACTAGTTACGCTCATCTCTGTGCTCTTACACAGAATTAGTTGTAGCTGGATGAGCTGTTGCAGTGGCAACCGCTGGTCCCCCACCACCTTGGGACTTCTCACAGGACACTCCTACGATGAGGAAACAAATGGAGAGTTGCAGGGTCCTAGGAAAACCATGGCTGGGAGTGAGCATGCATGTAACAATTCTAATCTAATATCACAACTACAACATAGCAAGGCAGGAGGCTTAGCAAGCCAAGACCCCAGGTTCAGGCCAGGGACATATATACATTATAGACATGTCTAAGGACTCATCAAGACCTCTGCAAAAGGGAGGGAATAAACTCTCCCAACCCCCAGTTGGTGTTTCAACCACTGTTTGCCTTGATCATTTCCATCACCAGAACCCAAGCACCTTCTCACTACTGCAGCTGTCCTGGCTTCGACACCGCTCAGGCTTGCAGTACAGAAAGTGCCATCAAACACCTGGAATTCCATTTTAAAACAGCTTTTACTGTCACTAACTGCGCTGCAGATGTGAGGATGTGCCTGACAAAGCTGTAGCACAAGCCTATACTGTATCCCAGCACAGACAGCAGAATTGCTCATCTGTCTCGACTTACAAGTCACCCAACAGCAGAAAATGTGCCACTGCACGCAGTCCTGTACGGTCGCAATACGTGACATGTAAAACTGCAAATGCAAGTGTTTTAGGGGAAGACAGAAATAATATTATGTTAAGCTGGCAGAAATAATTTGTGCACAGGGTACATTTATTCCTCTACCCAGAAGCACAAAAGGTTTATACACCTATTAAATAAACATCCAGTTAACTATTTCGATTACTGGACTGCTACCATGCGTAAGTGTTAACCACAGGGTTAATGTAATTTTGTGCTGTCTTGCCCTGGCACTACAAAGTTTTCTGCAAAGCTCTTTTCCCATTCCTAACTGTGATGGACACATTTTGCAAAGACCACGATCTGGCCATATTACTGTAACAGATATACAGAACCATCACTTATGAAGAAACAAATTTAGCTTCAACCTTGACTAAGGTCATCTTTTGTATTACAAGAAAAGGCACTCAGTGTTAGAAACAGCCTTATGGATACACATAAAAGGCCAGTATTGAACAAATACTACACTTACTCTGCGAAATGACACCACATAGAACGTATCTTCCCTTCTGCGAATAGCTTCAAAAAAGTCTTGATAGCTCCTTGGAGAGGCGTAATACACTTGCAGCTCATTCCCTGAGTTCCTGCTGAAATAAAGAAGGGGGGAAGGTAATTATTTTAGACAAGAAAGTTAACTTCAGTGAGACAATGACTTTAAAGACCTGCTTTTCAAAAGAACAGCAGCTCTTCATCCATTGAGAGAAGCATGAGGAACATTAAACACAAGTGAAGACAGTGAAACTACTGAGTATTTTTTAAAAGTTCAAGGTGCTTTAAAGGTCCTGCTGCAGGAAACTTTTCCAGGCTTCATTTTATTCATGCTTTTGAGGCTGGCAAAAACCAGCTTGCTAACTCAACAGAAAAAAAAAAGTTTCAAGTCAACCTAAAGTGTCTGAAAAATTGTGATGACTTCTGAAAATAGATTTTAGCAAATTTTAGAATGAAATGTCATTCTGAAATAAAAAACCAAAACATCTAATAATTTTTTTTTTTTTTTACTGCTAAGGACCCAAACCACTCAAATTGGAAGAAGTGAAAAGCTAAGCATAAACAGAGTTTTTAATTTACTGTCAAGTGACAACCCCACCTTCTCTCTCACACACCTTTTCTTTTTTTTGCGTCAGTTTGGTCAACTGAAAGATTTGCTCTTGATTTTCAATTTAGACAGTGGAGCAAAAATAAGATATTCACATAATTCTGGCTTATCTTTTTCACAGTTCTCATCTTACATGTATCAGACACGAGGAAAAGACACTTTCTAAGTATTCTAAGCAAAAACACTGACAAGTCATATAAACATGGTACTTATCCACTGTTTATCTTGGAAAGGTGAGAAATTCCTAGCACATATTGCTATCATGTATACTTCCCCAATCCCATTCAAAAATAACATATTTAATCAAATTGGAAAGCTGTACTTACACAAACCATTAGCTGGGCCTTCAACCAGTCATTTTAATTCTTTCCCACTTTAATAGCATACTGTCTGTTTGCAGTATTTGTGGCAAAAACACTGATCAGGCTATCCCTCCCAAGCCGTCTTCTGCTGACCCAGATTGTAAACTATGGTGGCTGACTTAGATTATTTTGGTATGTTTCTAAAATATACATAACCATGCACCCAAAACAAGGCATAAATCTATCATCAAGTGATTTTCATGAGCAGCAGTAATAGTAGACTGTCATTATCTCCTCTCCTACTGCTAATACAGTCCTGTTGCAATCGAGGGACTGCAGCTGCCAAGCCAGTTGCCCTTTAACAGGTTTGGGGGTGTAAGTCCTGGGGGATCAAGAGCAGGCAGCTTTTCCCTATATATCCTCTTTAGCAGAACTATGGAAGTGAGGAATCAGATCACATCCTTCACACACAGGAAACAAAGAGCAGAGCTAATTTGAGCTTGATTACTCATTCATAAAACCACGTAGGCCCACCAAACCACCCCTGAGATTCAGCATTGAAGTTTTACTGTGATAAAAGGCATCACGCCCACGCATTGCTCAGTAAAACACATCCTGAAAACTGAAACAGGTCCCACAGATCTGTTTGCTCGCCCACACTCCAGAAGATACAGCTAGACCTAAAAACCAGCCTTTTATAACTCTAAATCCAGCCATGAGAGAAAGTTGTTCCAAAGCACTTGGAAACCACTGGCCCTTTACAAAGCTCTCTTGGGTCCATGGAACAAGTCTAACACTAGTCCCAAATTCCAAGTAATACCAGTGGATTACTGGTATTACACCATACTTACCTTTGGGCATTTAAGGGTACCCACTGTGGACTGCTCCACAAAAGGAAGGTAAGAACTCAAGATCTGAAAACAGGTGCAAAGCTACCAGTTGTTTTAGTAATACCTTACCATATCACAAGCAAGCATCATATTAAATAGTGTATCCAAAACATGGTGCTGAGTCTGGCCATTTATTGGGAGATAAATGAGTCTTTTTTGTTTTAAAAGTTCAAAGGGCACTCTGTTATGCATCACAGAGCACTACGATGTTGCACATATGCTTGTTTTAAGAAGGAATGAGGTTGTGGACACAGTGCTTTATGCACAAAGAACCATAATTTTAATTGTGCAAAATTTAGAAACAGGAAAATAATTGGATAGTCCCAGTTTGATATTTGGAGCCCTAAAAACACACTTCCAGAAACCCTCATCAAAATTACCTCTGAAGAAAGCTAAATACGACTATAGAGCGCTGAGGGGTTTTAATGGTTTTCTTTGAAATCATCTTAATTTTATCTTCCTCCTCTGCTTTGACTGCACTGCAAAACTTTTCAATTGATCAGTTTTCTTTTGGAATTCAGGACCAACGTGACAATGTTGGTATCATCAGTGCTACAAAGATAAATCTAGATCCTGCTAATGTCCTCCTGGTCATGGATGCAGGTCACCAAGAAGGGTGTTGTAGAAGGTAAAGGTCACTCAACTTCCAGCCACAGCACTGGTATTAAAAATTAAAAGCCTTGACTGTACACTCCACAAAAAGGCACTTGTCTCATTAATAAAAGCTTCAGGGACATCTACAAACATTTATGCTACATATCAGGAAACCTACAAGTGGTTTAGTTTTTGGTTTTATACATTTGCAGAGGCACTGCTAGTACCTTAACAGTTCTCCAAAGGCAGTGCCTCAGGCGTAGCACCAATGACAGAACTGAATAAACAGCACCTTTTCTGTCTTTCCAATCAATGAGGCACAAACGTTGCAGAGAAGGACATGGGTTCCTGGCAGGCAAGCTGAACGTGAGCCAGCAGGGCATCTGGGGGGCAACTGCATACTGGGCTGGCATTACGGTCAGGGCCTGGAGCACAGGATGTACAAGGAGAGACAGGAGACAGGGAACTGAGCTTGTTCAGCCTGGAGAAGAGGCTGAGGGGGCTCTAATTGCAATCCTCAGCTTCTTAATGGGGGTTACAATGGAGACGGAGACAGTCTCTTCTGACAGAGACACACAGTAAACAAACCTGAAGTTAAACCTACTTTGAGAAGGAGGTTGGACTGGAGATCTCCAGAGGTCCTTTACAATGTAAACTACCCTGTGATTCTATGATTTCATGGAGCATCTAATAGCTGATGGCTCTGGGAGGAACTAGAAGTCTGTTCTATGTTCTTAGCAGTTCCGGGACAGTCACAGCATGCAGCTGCCATGACTCACTGGTCCTGTTCATTTAAACATCATTCATCCCCCAAAAAATCTCATTTCCTTCTGAGCACAGCAGATTATTCCACAGAGCTGCATGATGTTGCAGACTGTTTCTAATAATCCAGATAATTTTTTTTAAGAGTAATGCAAGCATGTATATTAAACTGCCTTATGCCACGAGGCTTGTTCGTCCAGTCTTCAGTTAAAACAGACATCCTTCATCTGCCTGTAGAACTAAAAAAACTTTTTCTTTTTTTCTTATTAGTCAGGACATATCAAAATTTGGCAGTCTGTTTTCCATAACATTTGCCTGCAGCTTGCTATTTTCTCTCAGGCTGATCCTGCTTTCAAAGCCACAATGCAAACAGGAGGGCCACAGCTGTCTTACTTTCAATGGCAACATTTCAGGTGTTCTTCTCAACAAGAAGTCCCCTTTATACTCCATTCTGCTCTTATACTCCTCTTTGGCACTTCAAAGCAGAGATCCTTTTAAACACTGTCACAGAGAACTCAGGAGAGAGAATTTTCATTTCCTTAACCTTTTCTCTCCAGTTCTTCCTGTACCCAGGGAAGAGGGACAGGATAGGTATGAAGGAGGGAGGGCAGGGGCAATCAGGAAACACCGTGTTATTGTGTTCTAATAATCAGCAGGGAAAATCAGGAGATGAAGACAAACCATACAAGTAAGATGTAATGATACTTTAACTTTGTCAAAATAATTTGGTGCTAGCTATAATGGCTCTACTCTTGAAGATAGTGAGAGAAACCTTTTTCTTACTGGACTCATGGCCCTTTGAAACCTTCTTATAAACTAACGATGTTCCTCCAGATAATCCCAAGACAATTCCCCACTTTTTTCCCCCCTTAAGATTCAAATCTGTTTAGGAAGGGACCCTGCAGAGTGAAGTAAAGATTTTCTTAAGACTCATTGGTAGGAAGACCCCAGAAGAGTGGTGCTGTGATACAGGGGTTTCTTTAAGTGTAGTTTGAATCATTAGAAGCAGTTATTTGCTAAGGGACAGAAATTAGGCCAATAAACGTAGCTAGCACCTGGCTTAAGAATCACGACAACAAGGTGAAAACTGGCATTTTTACCACCTATGGATGAAAGACTAGGTTATTAAGTAGAAAGCAATAACAAAGCAGTTGTTCTGCCTTACCTGAGGCTGCTGTCTGTGTAAGGCATGGCCATTAGCTGGGAATCTGCCTTCTCACTGAGGGAGTTCTGAAAAAGGGGAAAACCAAAAAGATGACACAAACTCAAAACAACAAGCATTTTCTTTGTTTGGCACTACATAAAACACGAATCCCATCTGTAGCAGAGTGAATATATAATGGGGTGCAGAAGTTAATCAGTGCCCCAAACAATAAATGTACATTTTTTTCATTGGTGGAATGTGAATAAATGAAACAGCAACCAGCAATCAAGCCGGGGCCAAAGAAAAAGCAAGTGTTTTAATACAGCCAAATTTAAAGTCACACATTCAGAGACAAAAAAGTGAAGCTGGCACCAAACACAACAGTTGCACATATTGTGTCATCCACGCGCAAAATTTGCTATCACTGTTGTCAGACTTGCAGAATTCTTCTGAGGACACATCTACCTTGTACCTCTGCCAAAATATACTACCCACAACACACTTCTACTGTTAGAAGCAGCCGATCTCACTCTACTTAAATGTTCTACCGTTCTCCTTTGGACAACAGTGAGAAGAATCTGAAGTTTAATATTCAACAATTTTTCCCTAGAAAAATGCGGTATTTCCCACATTGCTAAGTTCAATTCCTTTTAAGGCTGTTACTAGCTCTTAATCAAGTGAAACACTTTGAAAATTCATGGTTTTAATTTCATCCTCACTATCAGATGAAAGGGATTTTAAAAAATGGGAAATATGAGCACAAATCTCATAGTTCTGTAGTCTTACCAAAAACATATGCCGCTAGCAAAAAACTGAAAAAATGGAATAGAAATATTTCAACAAAACTAGTCAGCTGTGCCCCTTAACCATGAGCCAGATGAATGTGCTGTAGGTTATATTTCTCTCCATTAACCGACTGTTTATCCTTATCCTTACACAGACTTACAGAGAAGTCATAAAAGTCATTTTAGAAAACACTGAACATATTTTGAAGACTGCTAAAAAAATTAAAACTTTTATCCTGAATCCAAGAGCAGGAATGGAAGAACTTTGACAACGTAATAATCAACCAAACCCAGCAATTTAAAATGGGAAGTGTTGGGTACCCTAATTACAGGCACCATTGCTACTTTTGTCTATAGTGACAAGTGCAGACAAGTAAGAGAGAATATTTTGTTATGTTTTCTGAAATTATCTTGTCATGCAATTGACTCACCAGTATAAACCTGCCTACCTGCATAACCCGTGCTTTCTGCTGTTGGCTATTTGACAACCTTCTAGATCTTGTTCGTTCCACTTCATGTCTATGAACCCATCCTCGAAGTTCATGATTCAGCCTAGAAAAACCCACAGCGTTAACAGATGTTTCAAAGAACAGTGGCAGAATTTTTTAATTTTAGAAAACAGTTTAACTAGCCACTATAAAGACACTGCAGACTACTACTCTTTTACCTTATGAAAATTTTTTTTAATACCAGAGTAAGAAAATATAATTGCAAGATTAAATTTATGAGGGAATTAGTAAGGAAATATCTATAAAGTATTGGGATCATGGATGTTCCAACATAAAGCAGATACAGTACTTTCTCTTGCCCAGTGAACAGTAATTCTGAAATTACTGGAATGATTACTGAAATTTAAAATCAAAAGTTGATCAGTTCAAGACAAAATATTGGTTAAGAAGGCTAAAATACGGCAAATAAATTTGAGAGAAAGAATGGACAAAGCAGAATGGAGATAAGGTTAGTGATGCACTCATCTTTGGAAAAATTGGAGCTACGTGTTTTCTAACAGTGAATAAAGCACATCTGCAATGTCAGGTTAAGTCTGTCTGTATCGGAAGCTGAAGCATAGGAGGTCACCTTTTATGTATTTCAGATGGAACAGGCTTTTAGCTGGACTTGATTTCCATATTACAAGCATTTCCACATATGAAGTGATTTCTCTTTCAAATCATGAAAAACCTCCAGGCAATCAGAAAATTGTTATTCGGTTATTGCTAAATGATCAGTGTGAAAATTGAGTGAAAATCATTACTAAAAACATAAAAAGATCACAAAGATCCAAGTCAATCTCCTGCCTCCATGGTAGTAGTCACTGGACAACGCAGACACTTACAGAGGCACTGGTCACATACTGGATGAACACTGTGAATGGACAATAACATCATTCACAGCTGTCTGTCCAGTAGCACTCACCCAACACACAATTTATATATAAACTCCTAATAAAAGCTTAAATGCTCAGAAAAGGTTTTTTGCTCACCTCAGTGACTCTGTCCGGTTGATCAGGGGCTGACAGGGTGGCGGTGGTGGTGAAATATATAACAACGGTTCTTCCGAGACTATCATCAGTGCTTTGTTATCAGATACAGAATGATCATACCTGGGAAAAAGACATCAAGAAATCCCTTAGAATAGTTTTTTGTGAACCTTTGACCAAATCCAGGAGAATAAGCACAACCATTGGCAAACCGACAAAAGTTACAGCTGCTCCTAAAGGACTTTTGAAACAGGTGAATAACAATTTCTATCAAACATCCAATGGTCTCAGTCAATTCCTCAAAGGGGTCTGATAGCACTCCACACAGGGAAGACAGAGCATTAGCAGATGTTGGATCTCTTCCCAAACAGGCCAGATATTGAAAGAAAATGAAGCCTGTAAAATATTCCTCATAATATGTAAACTATGAGATCTCTGCAGAGGCAACTTTCTCTTTCATTCCAGAGCCATGCAAGATTTGCTACAGAAATACTAAATTTATTAGCCACTAAAACCATGCATATGTAAAGACCATGAGCTATATGACAATGGAGCAGCCACAAACTATATTACAACTGAGTGGAGAGAATTTACATCTCCAACAGTCTCCAGAAGCTAGCTTGGCTTTGATAAAAAGAGAAAAAGAGCATGTATTTCAATACAAAAATCCACAGCACTCTCAGCAACAAAGCAAAGACTAATATTCCTTTCTCCTGGTTATCTGTACCTCCTGAGGGGTTAACTACTTATCACCAAATACCTATTATAAGTTCCTATCTTGATAGGGTATCAATATAGCAGCCTTAGTCCTCTTGGTTTTGACAGAGACTTGTAGCTCCTAAACCTCAACTTCTTTCTGAAAAATCAGGTATAAGAGCTTATGAAAGCTTTATTCACATTCCCCTCCCTTTCCCAGCTTTCTTTCCATCTTCATGTCTGCTTCTCCTGTTTACTGTCTCTAGAACTAATAAAGGAGAATATGCAGCAAAGAGCTCACAGCTTGCCAAAAAACAGGGTGAAAAGAGTGAAAGAAAAGGAGGAGGTGCAGGCACTAGCATATCCTCCTAAGAGAACCACTCTACTACTACGTCACATAAGTCATGGTCTGAAACGTGCCACATAGGACACAAAGCCCTCACCATGGCTACAGCCTTAAAATGTTCTTGATTTACTGCCTTCTTTCTGCATGGCAAAATACATCAGGGCTTTCTGCACATCTGTGCCTGGCTTTTTTCAACCAGCCAAAACATTCTACTGGAAAGGGACAATCTGACAGGATAAATCTTGTAAGGGGAAAACATGAGCTGGATTAGCCAGACTTCAATCTGGAGACAATTATATGTTCACTTATGCACCAAATGCTAGAGATCTAGGAAGCTTGAAAGCAACTATATAATTAAATAATGTGTAAGCATAAGGATGGACTGAGAGATTTCTAAAAAAGTACAGTGCTAAGTTCAGAATATTTTCTTAATCGTGAACTTCCCCAGTCTTCTCTCGCGCAACTAAGAAAATAAATACTCCAGCCTGAAAAGTAAGAAGAGATAGAAAATATGACAAATACCGTAACTATGTAAGCTAAAACAGAGATCAGGGAAAAAAGCAGACAGATGAAGAACTGGAAAAGGTAATGAAAAACTCCGTAACACACTCTTGTTAATATGCTCTCTTCCACCACACTGTCCCTAACACCATACAGCATAGCCATGTATACACTTCTGAAGCTCTATGTATTGGGTAACCTTGGAGATAAAACACCATATTGATTTGAAAAGCAACCTGGTAAACTTTGTTAAATAATAAAAAAATAAGAGAGATCAGCTTTCTAAACACTGTGTTTGTAAACTCAGTTGCTCTATAGCAGCAGCAATAACATGGCCAAAAAGGTTAGCAAATGGAAGGGCAGCGAGGTCTAAAAGCACCATTGCCCTCTGTCACTTAAAATATGTTAAAGGTTTTCATCTCACCTATTACTCTTCTCAGGAATGATGTCCTCAGGTATTTTCTGAGCTGTGCTGGACTCCTGGCTAGCTGAGAACTCCAGGAGATTTCTGGTCCGGTGGCTGGAACTCGCAGTGGAATCAACTCCATTGGGATCCTTTTCGAATACACTGGAAAGCATAATAATCATAGCAAAACATATCACATATATAAAGGGTCTGCAAGACACTTTACTGTAAGGTGTTAAATACTCAGGTGGATAAGTTTCTGGCTGCCACTGTTACATGGATAAGGTTCATGTCATATCTAATGTAAAACCATGACGTCTTGTGTCATATTACTGTCATTCAAAGCATTAGTAGACAGAAAAGCAAGTTTGTTCTCTTCTTCAGTTTTAATTGTTCAAAGGATCTTGATGCTCTGGTTTTCCTGTTCCCCCATAAGCTTCACCTGATGAAACTGAGATCAATCTGTTTGTAACCTAGATCTGCAGGCATAAGAAAAGTACCTATATTTAAATCAAAGTACCCCTGAACTTTAACTTTCATCAGCCTCAAAGCACAATTGATATAGTTCATATGAATACAATATGTAAGGAAAATACAGCTACCAGATTCTGTGCAGCTGCAAGCCTGGAATATTATGCCAGACATCTAACAAAACCATACAAAAACTTATATATGTTCAATTCTATTTGGATTTAGAAACATTGGCAGGGCTGATAACCCCATCCACAAAGCGGCAGCAGGCCATGGTCCCAGATACCCTGTTGTCCTGGTCTGTGCTTGCACTGATTAAAGGATCCTTCCCTGGGGGCTGCTCAGCCAGCCAGCCAGCCATGCAGCACAAGAATGTCTGCGCTGCTCTCCATGCAAAGCAAGGTAGCAGCATTTCACATGTGAGCTGGAAAAATGACAGACAACTGCTATACAAGATCGACTGCATCCTAGTTCAGAAGGGTGATTTACAAGTGAGAAATCCTGAAAGCACAAAAGCAATACTTCAACATATCCCTTCCAGAGGCTAGCTTTACTCTTTTGTAAACATGGCTGCTTCCTGAAATATGCATATTCACAAAATCAAGTCCTGACCTTAGCTGACAACAGCAGAGCATCACCAGCAGCAACACAGCGAAAATACAAAAATACAAGACCCCAGCATGCTGATGAGATCTTTGCTATGCATGTTCATCACTGACTATGGAGTACATTTTAATTCATGCCCCACCTCTCCTGTGTAGCAGAGCATAAACTCTGCAGGGGAATATCTTATTTTCCTATTTGTTACATGGCATCACTTTGCAACAGGCAACAAATACAAATGGTAATAACAGAGAAAGGCAAGAACTAGCAAGGAGAGCAGATTAATAGTCCACAACTAAGCAGAAGGCACACAGACATAGCTGCCTAGCAATCCCCTCTCTTTTGCCAACACATCTGCACGCCTGTTAGCAGTAACCCAGGTCTCCCCGTGAGTAATTGTGTCACGTTCTGCAGAACCGCTGGAGCCAGGGCTATCCCAGATCCAGGCTGATGTTGCTTGGACTGCCTCCTCTACCTCAGGTTTCCAGGCAGCAGCACAGAATCAGGGCAGCAGAAATGCTACAGGTTCTGTTTTCACTAGTGACAGTGGGCAGAAAAGTACTTACAGTTTCCTTACTGTATATGTACACTAGCATCCCAATGTCTCATTGCTTCTACTGCATAGCATGGAAAGCTGGATGGTTTATTCACAGCCTCATCCATCAGGCAACACCAGGCTATCCAATTTTACAGAAATAATCTCCACTATCTACTACATTTTTGGAGATTGTGTTTCTTCCAATGAAAGCATCAGCACAGCTGGCAGCATCTCAAGCCCAGAACCAGAGCTCAAAAATAAGGCTGATGCCTCTGTGAAATGTCTCGTCTCTACCTAATTCGGAGCCATGACAGCTAAAAGTATATGGAAGTTTATTCATGAAACCAAGAATATCCATCAGAAGATCTGAAAGTTGTAACTCTCCTGCAAACTGTTTCTCCACAGCCTGAAGTATCAGCCATCCAGTGTGTTGACTGACCTACTGGGTCTGGCGTTTTATCCTATCCTACTTCTCTCCTTTCCTGTTCAAAATGACATGTTGAAACAGAGAAACTTTCCATGTAATTATTTAGTTTAAGCTGACAAAAACCTAATCAGTAGAATTGTAACAAATCTGCGTTTTTCCATGATGGTTCTTCCTTCCTATTTTCCTCATTCTGCAAAGGCGATTCTTGTTATTTCAGGTTCCAGCTTAGTTTGAGGCAAAGTGCCACACGAAACACATTGCTACTCCAGTTCACCCTGAACTCTGAACAAAAGTAAAGAAATCCAAACCAAGTCCATCAAGGATAAAGATAAGCACCACCCTGCAATCACAGCTAATCTTCAGTTTTTGTAATTTAGTTGTCTTAGCTGTACAGCCACTCAAAACCACCAACACCTCATTTTATTATACCATCTTTAATAGAGAGGAAATGTTTATTTTTACTCTTCTCATGCTTAAAACACCTTAATCTTTTCATCAAAATTAAAATTTCACTTTTGGCCACAGCTAAGTATGGGATGTTTCAACCTGAAAGAAGATATCTTCAGCAGCAAAAGACAAAGGAGGAGACGAACAGAGTATGTTTTGCCATCGTTACAGGCATAAACCATGGCTCCCACTTCTGAGAACATGGGCACCAACTTGAGGACAAAATATCATATTATTTATGGTATTTATTCCAATGCCCTTTCCTTTATCAGGATTGTTATTTTTCCACAAAATGCTTCTTTTGAAGCAGGGCTAACAACAATTTCTCCCTTAAGCTACATGGGTTACATTCGCCTCCCCTTTCCCATTCATTTTTTAGGACCTTGAAGATGATCAAAAGGTTCCTTCTCAAAATCTCAAACAGGACTAAAAAAAAAAAACAAAAACCCAAACAAAAAAAAACACCAAAAACCAACCAAACCCCTTCCTTTGGTTTGTGGCAATGACCCAAAACCAAAAGAACTTTCATTTTGGATAAGGAAAAACCCCGCAACCTGAAGTACTGCCCCGCTTCCACCTTCTAGTTACTTGGAGAGTTTTGTTATTTTTTTCCCCATCTGAATAGAAGATGTTGTAGTTCTGTTGCATCATTTCTTCCCCTTCCTTTCTCCCACGAGAGGTCACTTGTGGAGTTTGTCTGTAAATAGGGCTCCATCTTCAGGTAATAGAAGAGGACATGTAGGTAACAGTCTATATCCTCTGACTTCTCATTCTCAAAGACCTTTCCTTGCCAAGTGGGTACATGAGGGCATGACACAGGGTATCAGAAATACTCCTCCTTTGACATCTCAAATTGAGATGGGGGGGGAAAGCAGGACTTAGGACCAAGGAATCCCTTTAGCAGCTGGAATGAAGGATGAACCTCTCCTGCAGAGCCACATCCGGAAACACCTGCCCACCCGAGGCATACTGAGCTTTACAAGTGCTAGGCAGAACAGCAACAATACAAGCTGGAACAGGAAGGGTCTACAGAGCAGATCCCAACACGACGACACTGAAGATGAAGTCAATATTGAGCATTTAAAAACATCAGGTAGAAGAGGCTAGAAACAGTGAAAAAGGAAGGTAGATGATCCCATTCAGAGGGAAAAAAGCTTGTGAAAACAGTATTTTCAGCTAAGCTATCCATAGTTGCTTAAAAAATGTTTTAATATGACAGATGGTAAAAGCATGGACAATTTTGTCATTCTGTTGGGCTACAAGATGAGAATTTGGAAAAGAAAGAGCACTTTGGCATATCTGCCCTGAGCAAGTCGTACTATTTGCAGGAATTGGAGTTACTGCACCACATTAAAAGTCAAGAAAGACTGAAGCTGAGAAATGGCTTTACTGGCAAGACGACCAGTTAGAAGTTGGAAGCTGGAACCTTTTCTGTTTGGTCACACTTACACACCTGGGGTGCCTACTAAGACTTTGCAGCCTGCATTTGGACATCCCAGATACCGTGAGCATTAAAGGGTTTTCACACAGTCACAAACACCCTGTCCAAGCTGGCTGAGCTATAGGCTTGTTTAAGATGCAAAACCAGATCCAAGGAAAAAACCAAAAGAACCACTAAATACTTCATGCAGATGTCTGTTCAAAAGTGTAGATAAATTTGATTGTAAGAGGGAAAGAAAGGCAACACTTCTGTCATGGTTTCTCCACGCATTCAATGGCACCTGATATTTTAGCTGTATTTTTACTTCTTTGGTTTGAATGTCAGTTTGATAAATGTTAATGCAAATCTTGCCAGGACCCCAAACTAAATTTCATTTGTACTTCTGGCTGAGCAAACCCTGTGCGCTTCAAGTTTTGAATACTGACATTTAAGGTGTACAGTAATTTGTAGATGAAAGCCAATACTGATATCATAAAAAGAAGAGTTTTCTGGGGACAGAACCATCTCTGAATATGAGCTGGGATGTTTCCAATGGGCTAAAGTTGACATTGCAAGGAGACACCAACCGAGCACCTTGTCCTCTTCCTAACTGATTCCAGACAAGGATGCCACAGTGCCAAATGCTCTCTGGAAAGTATTTCTCGTTTCTTACTCCCGATGAGGGCATCATCTCCCGACAGCAAGGCACTACCTTCTCCTGCCAGGCTGCTCCAGAGCTATCTTCTGCAAGTGCTGGGCTGGTGAGAGGAGCCCAGCCTCTTTCCTCTGCTGGGAAAGATGAGGAAAGCAACCCAAACTGGAGGGACAATCTCTGTGTTTTTCTTGTGTTTTGCTTTCTTTAAAAAGCAATTTTGTTTTAATAAAGCTGTTAGGAAAGAAAGGAAGAAAGCAAGTATCAACACCCAGAGCATTTATTTTTGCTTAGAAAACTATATACAGTTATTTGAAAGTGGGCTGGCCTTTATTGCCAAAGCTTGGTCAGGCCTGATGCAAGCAGTCTCAACTGCAATGTTCATTCAGGGCAAGAACTGTCTGTATTTCACTCCCAGCCCAGCAGATGAACACATGGAGAAAAGGGTAAGTTATCAGCGAGTGCACCTGGCATTCTGTGCAGGCTCTGCAGCTGCACCAGCAGCAGCAGGACAAGGCAAGTGAGCACAGCCAGACCAAGGCACAGCTCTGTCAGGATGAACATGTGGCTGTGATCAGTAAAGGAAGGAGGAAGGAATCACTTCGGGCTCCTGCAGCTGTAGTTTGTAACAAAATCAAGGGTATTCAATTTTATTCAAGCACCAACTCATCAAGACAGGTTCTGAAAGGTCTGGAACCTGAACCCAAGTCCAAATTACTCAACCTGTCCTTTTCCTCTTGATTTCTCTCTCTCTCTTCAAGGAGAAACTACAACACAAGACCAAAGGTGAGCTACAGAAGCAGTTTTCTAGCTTTGGGCCATCTCCAACACAACTGCACCCTCAACTCAGCATTGAAACGTATTCTTTCAGTGTCACGAACATTAAAGTAAGTTTCCCATATTAGAAGTGTTAAGAGCTACAAATGTCTTTCAGAGCTTCTGCTGTTTTTGCTAAAATGCTCAGAGGGCTCCGTATTTCCTTGGCAGCCAGAAAGAGCATGGCTCTGTTGCATGCCTCTTGCACTCATCTAATAGTTTTCTCCCAGTTCCTCTCTACTAGCGTGTAAGAAATCTACTAGTGTGTAAGATACAAAACACCATCTGTATGTATGTTTGTTAGCATACTTCAGGTATACACCACATTTAAGTCTATTAACCCAAAGACATATGGAAGGCTATTGAGGCTTGCAAAAAGCAGAGAAACAATCCTTTTTTATCTTTCACCGAGTGCAAAAAAGCCCAGGATTGGGTGAACTGAGAGTAAGAAACTCACCCTGTTGTACAGCCCATGATTTGTGGTTCTCTGTTCTCAGAATATCTTTTAGAGATGCTTCAGCAGTCGGCACAATTTTAGGCAACACTATCCAACCTGCAGCTGAAGGAAATCACAGGCCATGGGCACAATGTTTAATGCTCACAGTTCAGCACCACTCCCAGATCAGGCACTAGCTCAGCTAGAAGGTGGCAACGGCCAAGCATGGAGCCTGGCTGGGGCTCCCCCTCCATTGCACTACAAGCCATCGGCAGTTTTAACCAACCTGCCCAACTTCGCACTGGAATGGTGTGAGGAAGGAGCACACACACAATCAAGAACAACTGTTAAGGCAACAGGAAAAAAAAAATTACTGTGTTTCAGTTGCTAGTCATTGCCCTTCATTTTAGGCAGGTGCCAGACACATGGCTTTAGTCTACTTAGCACGTATTACTCAAGCAGACATTTGGGGTGTTTTCAAACATGCCATGATGCTGCTCAATCTCATGATTGAGCTCACCTCCTAGGCTAGTGGTGAGATCCAGACCATACTGAGACCTTGGCCCAGGACTGGCTGCTGTGGGTGGGATCTGCACTGACAAACATGAGCACACAACATACATACAGCTCAAACATCTCCGCAGCAACACAACACTTGCAGCATGTGATGTTACGGTAACAAGATTAGCTCCTTTGCCCGCAGAGCTAATGCTCCTTTTAAGAGAACTACAAAATTATTTTTCTAACTTTCTGACATCCCACCACCGAAGTATCCCTAGGATCCTGCCTGCTGTAAAAAGGGTCTGTTTCTTTAACCAAGGAGTCCAGCAGTAAGGCTCAAACAATAGCAAACTTGTACGAAAACACTGCTGAATGCACCTAACCTCAGAATAATCCTGCTCTCCCACACACCAACTCAAGATTGCTCAGCTCGAGTAAGGGCTCTAAACTATACTGACACCAATACAGGTGTGCTCAATGGATGGTGCTTTCAGCAGCCCAAACCACATGTGCTCCAAAAGTTCAGCAGGCTACATTAGTACTGCCTAGCAGCCTGCAGACTAGGTGGGATGCTAATCTGGCTGCTGGTGGGAAACTTGTGTTTTGCTTACTTCATGCTTACAAGCAGCAGATCATGGCAGCATGCAGCTGAACAACCCTTAGGTGATTTACTCATTTTTAGTAAAAGATGATTAATCTTACCACTTCTGGGTTTTTTCCTAACATTTGTGCTACCAATCTAAGGAATGGGACACACCCCTAAGTCTTTCAAGAGTCAAAAATCACTGCTTGTCCATTTGTTGCAGTCTACAACAACAGCAGAAAAATCACGTCTCAGCTACCCAGGCTGGTGTCGTTATTTGCAGATTGTTCTGTGGATCTACATTTTTAATAGATTATTCAGTTTCCAGGATAGTCCTGGAAAGTAGAGGAAAACCCATCAGGATACTCTAGAGAGGAGCTGCAATGAAGTCTCTACAAAAGCCCAGCAATTCTAGCGCAGCTGGCGTAGGTCAACAGGACACACCAGATTTTGAAGCACCAGCTTTACTTAGCTCCATCAGTCACCACCTCAGTCATCCTCCACCACAAATACAGCTAAAGAATTTTTGGTTACATCACCAAGTCTGTTTTCCAGTTTGAAAGGGGTTCCAGCCATACAGAGATGGCCAACTTGTAAGAAAAAACGCAACATGAATAAAAAAAAAAAAAAAAAAAAAATCACACCACCTTCTCAACCCCACTGTTCTAATCTCTTCACAGATTTGCCTTTCCTCTCTCCAACTTCATATTTTTCTTTGTTTTCTGTCCATTAAATATCTGAAATAGTAGTTAGGACACATTCTGGCTGGCTGACATCTTTATAAATGCTTCAAGACTGTTGTTGGATGATGACCACTGTGTAAGCTTGAACAGACTGATTAAGGGGGAAAAAAAATAACCACTTGAACATTTTTCATAGCCAAGAAAATAATGCTAGGGCCACTCGCAAGTACCTGGCTTACAGGCTTTGCTGCTACTACCCTAAGAAGCAGAGATGCAGAAAATTTACCTTTTTCATCTTCTGTGATCCTTCTCCCTTCCCTACTTTTTATATATTATTTGGGTTAGTTTCCTGCAAATATTTTACTATCACATGTAGGACTTGCATTAAAAAAAAACAAACACAAAGACAATTTATATTCAAATGGCAACAGGGAAGAGAAACGTAAGAGAAAGATTCCCAAAATAAATACATGGATTGTTTAGGCTAGAACATGTGCTTGGTTTCCACTTGTTTCAACATTGTTTGTGCTTGTTTAACACATTATCAGATCTGGTTAGTAGGAATTGTAACTGTCTGAAAATTTTCAGATTTCATGTTGTAGGTGATAAAAAAATGCAAAGCTAATTAGCTATTTCTTAATGCCAGAAATCAGCAATCTTTCACGGGCACCATGCCAGCTGAGAACGCAGCCATGCTGACTGACACTGGCTCTCACAGAAGGGAAGTGAGAAGGCAGGAGACACTGCCTCCCACAGATACCTGCCTCCAGATGTCGTGGTTCCAGCTCTCAATCCTGCTGCGTGCCAAGGTTTGTGTGCTCACTGCCTTTTGAGCAAACACAGTGGGTTGCCAGTTCTTGTCTTGCACCTCAGTATGTAAGACTGGGGCAAGGGGGTGACCTCTTCAAGGAATTAAATCAAAATGTACCCTTTTCCCTTCATACACCTCACCAATCATTCTTAAATAATAATAACAGGAAATTTTTATAGATGTTAAATCCAAATAATTCACAAAGATTAGAGAATAGTTCATTGACACACAGATGGGAAATTCCTGGACACCTTTCTTCTAATATAAAGCAAACAGACGAAATAGAAACTTGCACTAATAGAATTCCTGCTAAATCACTTCCGCTTTTAATAATTGGAAGTTTCAGTCTTCTATACAAACATCAACAAAACCAAAAGAGTTTAGTAACACAGTACAATATAATGCAGAGTTACCATTAACTCTATACAAGCCACTTTCTTGACCAGAAAGTATTCAATTCACATTTATATTCAATTTATATTTAATTCGACTTACATTTTTTATCAAAGATAACATGATGCCATTTCCAATACTGAAGGATGTTCTGAAACGCTTGTTGGCAACGAAACAGACTGGACTAGACTGACTCTCCAATATTTTCAAACAGATTTCTTGGGTCAACACGCCAGCTTACCCTACCAGACTTCCAGCCCCACTCCCATATTTCCATGTTCAATGTCACAGATTACCCACACACATAGTATATTTGTCAGCATGAAAAAATGTGTCAGCAGAATAATTTTATCTGCTAAACTTGTTTGCCAAGGGCTGCCACATCCTGGACTGCTTCTCATAATCTTAAAACAGCAGAACAGCACAGCCTCAGAGTCCTCCATGAAAAATCACAAACGTCTCACCATTTACATACACAGTCAACAAGACTTAAGACTAATAAACAAAATTATGTGTGAACCAGTGCTAGTATAACACCTATCCACTAATGCAGAAGAAAACATAGAACTAACTACACAGCCAACCATCCAGATGTTTTTTGTGGGATGCCAAGTGCCCAAACACTGCACTGCACCTCTACTGACCTGCTGCAGGCCACGGAGGGTTTGCAGGACTGCCTGTCCTTCAGCTTCACATCCCTGTCCCCAAACAACCCAACCGCTTCCCTGCCTTCTTAGATTTGACAGAAATAGGCAGCTAAAGAGAAAACTTACATATCTGTTCTTTTGTTTTACCTCTAGCCTTCAAAGAATCCTATCACTTCCGATTAAGAAACTGAGAAGCATCTTACAATAAGGGCCAGCTAGGGGAATTTCAAAGTCTGCTACAGAATTTAGGGGGTGAAATTCCCACATTTTTGCTCTTTTTGGATGTCACGCTCTCTTTGCAATGGTTCATTGATTTTAAATAATAAATATTCACTGCTAATGTTTGAATTGAAACATCCTGTGCCTGAATGCTGTCATACCTCCATAAAGGTGTGCAAGTGAAATGATCTCCTACATAGCAGAAATGGCAACACTGTCACAAAGTTTCAAATCAGATTTATCTCCAGTTGACCACTGCATAGAAATTAGGTGTTCCACAGATAGCTAACTCAAGGGAAAAAAGTACTTTTGCTGAACTATAAGCTAGCATGGATATTTTAACAAAAAAAAAAAAAAAATCCTTATTTCTCTAAGAAGTTGCAGGGACTGAAAAACATCACGTGTATTGGAAACTTCTGTTGTTAAGGACTAAGCAGAACAGCAATCATGACTATCATGTTTGTGGAGCTACCATTCAATGACACCTCTATAAAAGGAAGAAAATGCATATGGGAGGAGTGAAATCTTAAGTAATGGTTTGTATATCCCACATTCTGGGCCTTCCAAAGGGTATCGCACAATCAACATTCACACCACCTTGACACAGTCTAGTATTTTAATTGCAGTGCAAGCATTTATTCTGCTAGGAAAAGAAAAAGCAGAAAGATAAGAGTAATTCCTTGCAAATTTGCAATTACATTTCTCCTCACTGCCTAAATCCAGTACTGATGCAGACTACCTAGTTCAGGCGCAATGATTACACTGGCATGCTCAGCCAGACATCCAACAATTTCTGTTTGCTTTATCTACTTTATTAAACATCAAACAGGCCAAGAAATTAACCCTGTCACATTTCTATAGTTACTGACTGTTGCAAAGATATGAACACAAACTGACCTTTCAGTCTACTTTGACAGCAGTTTCTTGCCATCAAGCTCAACACCTTATTCCTGGGGGTAGAGAAGCTGACACAGGAACTTTAGAGCACTGCGGTAAAAAGACTTCCCACTCACCTTCTGTTGTTTCCAAGCCTCTCTTGTTAAAAACTAACAAGTTTTTAACAAGAGCTTCATGCATTCCAACTCCTCATTGTAATGTGGAGGCAACCAAAATGTCTTCCAGCTTCAAAAAGATTACTGGTCCTATTAGCTCTCACCAAGTAAGAACAGTGTCTCTCGAGTGAGTGGTAATGTTTGCAAATGCAGATGGAATGTACAAATCAATCGCTTAGTATCTGGAAACTGATTTTTCTGCCTGGCAGTCAAAAATCCCAATATAAACCCTAAATGCACTAAGAAACCATCTACCTTAAAATCATCTGTATCAAAGTAAAATTATTAGCTGTATTTCACTGCCTGAGATAAACAGTATTTGCAATAAGAGCAAATACTTCAAAAGTAATTTCAGCTTTAGCAAATTTTCTAATATTATTAAAAATACAAACACCAACATTGTAAAAGTTTATCATAGTCAGAAACAAAGTCTTCCTCCAGATTTATCCCATACTGTTCCTTTAGCTTGACTGGGGTGTTGAGGACAAATGGAGGCTCTGCTGACTGTAAATCTACTGAAATATCCTCTCCTTTTGAAAAAGTGAACAGCTTCTTATAAAAGGTCCTTATGTTCCAAAGCCAAATAGACAGATATGTGCAAGAAGTATCCCTTTTTAGTCTCCTCTCTTCCACAGATCTCTTTGTAAAAAGTGTCTGGGAAGTAATGCAGCATTTCCCTCCTGCCCTCTGGCTCCTATGCCCCCCTAATCAGTTCGAACAAGAGAGGTTTTTGATTACCACTTCAACTAATTAAGGAGAGGGAACAACCTCTTCACCAAAACTAGAAGACAAGCAATACAGGGCTTACACTGTAATGAGGAAGATTGCAGCTAGACACATCTAATGGTCAGGATTGCAAGGCACTGGAACAAACTGTGGGATTTCCTGCACTGGGTACTAGAAACAGCTTAAGCACATAGCTGTTGAGATTAGCACATGTATAAACAAGCAGACTGTGACATTTTTTATAAAAGGATTCTAAACACAGCTCTTTAATCTCTTCAGGTATAAATGGAGCAGACAAACTGCTGTACGCTGCACTGATTAACAAAATGCCAAGCCAAGAGAAATTAGAAGTACAAGATCCATCTCTTGCTGCCAGAAGAATTCCAAAAGAGGAACCATTACACAGATAAGTCTTCCCCTACGCAGGAGGAGAGTAAAGGACAGAAGACAGGTTTCAGGCTCAAGGCTTTAACACGCAACACAGTCTGTATTAAAGATTCAAACAAAAATTGCAGGACAGCAAACTCACTATGCAAAGAGGAATTCCTAGGGAGCTTACCTCAGTGGACCATAATTCAACATTATGAAAGCCAGTATCACCATCACACAGAGGGTCCTTCTCTTTGGAGATGATACTTTGAGCTTCTTGTTCTACACAGAAAAAAACAGAGAAGACATGCAATAAAAAAGGGGCACAAACATGCAAAGGTATGTCAGGACCTAAATAAACAAAATTATGCTTGCTTTTCAGATTTATACTTGCCTAAATGTGTATGAATACACCCCAGGACTACTTAAAAATAAAGCTCTTTTGTTTGTACATTATATTCAGCTTCTATCCAGCCTATCTTCTCAGTGAAATCTTCAGAAGCACTGTAAGCAAGGAATTGAAAGTAAACTAGATAATGAAACAGCTGTTCTGTCCTACAGTTGGTGAAAGTCCTGCTTGGAGTGGGAGACTGGGCTAGAAACTCCCAAAGGTCTTCCAGTCAACATTTCCATGATTCTGTTCAAGCGCCTTCCACCTGAGCAACTGTCTTTATAATAAAGACAGGTCTTCACCACAATCTCTTACCTCTAATACCACTTCATCCAGCTGCCTCTTCAGTGTGCTGTTTTCTTTCTTGAGTTTCTCGTTCTCCAGCAAGGCTGCCTCCAGCCTCGCCTCCAGTCCCAACATGTATTCTTTCTTTTTCTTCCGCGACTGAAAGGCTGACTCACGGTTTTTGATCATGCGCTGCTGCCTTCTCAAGACATTGACCTGGACAGACAATACAGAGGCCTGTTAATGATCCGCAAGTTAAAAGTGCCTCTGTTTCATGCATAATTTCTGCTCCTCTACTTTGTTAAAAGTCTGCATAGCTAGCTTCCTGCACTCTGCTTCAAATGAGCTGAAATGTTCAGCACAGAGACAACTAGGAATCATGGTACACCTCCAAGAGTTATAGCTCACGGGTAACGAAAAAACAGGTCCTGCGCTGTCTCTGTTTTCTCCTGCATTCTCAAACTTCTATGTGTAGGGGACACAAAATGTATACTCGAGCAGCAGTTTGATTTGATCAATGAAATCACAAAGACAGAAAATACATATCTACAGGTCTGCAAGGCAGCAAGAATGTCTTTCTCCTTCACTTTACCATACACCATTTTATAGGCTACAAGCAGTCATCTGTTTTCTTAACTAGGAAGTCCTACGTTTTTTTAGTCTGTCCTGTACAGAAGCCATTTCCACACTGATTACACCTGTTTCTGTACCTTTTCCAGCTCTGCTATATAGTTCTTGAGATTTTGAATGCTCAGATTGCACATTCTATGTGTATCAAGCACTTACATGGCAGTTTAAACGCAGTCTCTGGGTGCATCTACACTAGCATTTTAATTCAGATCAGGAGCGTGCCTTTGATGCACATTTCCTGATTGTCCCACTTAATACGCTTTGGTTCACATCACAGAACAGTCTCTGATAGAGCACACAAACTGGTTGCCTTCTGGATGAAGCTAAACCAGCAAATACACTCCAGGAGGGCACATAATTCACTCCAACCACTAGCAGGCATTCAGTCTGCAAGACTAGACCGGGACAGTTCAAAGTAACCCCTCCCCATCCTCCAACAGTCTTGATGACATGGATTTTTTTCCCAAGCAGGAACAGTCTCTCATCTTTTACTACTTACTCATTTTGTGGTTTACACTGAGTGGGACGACCTAGACTGAAAGCATCTTGCTGCTGACAAGGATAACGATGATCGATACTGCAGAGCTATACAAAACTACTTGAAATCCTGAGTTTAAACACAACTCTGTTGATTTCCTTTCCCTCACAGATTAGCAACAGCAACTCTGTTTTTATTAAAAACAGAAGACTTCTATCACATTATTAAGCTACAATAGGATGTGCCTTAATGATGTTTACATTGAAAGAGAACTGAATGCTGTACACAGACCTGAATATCCTCCAGTAGCTACCAACACATGTACTGGAGTTACCTGTATCTATTTGAGCATGAAAGCTAAAGAAAAAAGATGAGAACTATTCTAGAAGTATCAGTCTAGGAAAAATAAACAAGTCACAGAATAGTAACATTAACGAACTCAGACAGTGTGCTCTGGTTAAGGTCTGGCCGCTTAAAAAACCTTAACCATAACTTCCTGACCCTCTCCCCGTATATACCCGCACACAGACAATATGTTGCTCTAGGGCTTTGGTGTCTGCAAGAAAAATTGGCTACAGGCTGTTTGAAGAAGTCATTCTTCTTCACGATACTGCAGTCTGGTGACAAAGACTAAGAAAACACGTTACAGTGCATTAACATTTTGGGCTGTCTCCATGTTGATCTAAGTGCTTTCTCTAAAGATCATTTATTATATGTCTAGTCTGCTGCCACCAACAAAAGCCTGTGAAAGTGAAGCTGTTTGTACTTACTCCAGTTTTTCTCTTTAGCAGAGAGTGGAGAAGGAAAAGACTTTAATATGTTTTCATTAACACTAAGCTTTGTCTTGAATTTTTTAAGTACTACAATACTTAACATAAGAACGCTTATGCAGACATATAAAAACTTTGGAAAAAAAAAGATTCAGCCTAGCCAAGGACTGCAGTGTATAGAACACACGAATTTGGGGCCAGGATCACTTCAACTGTCCAGAAATGAAATAGTAAGGAATGAGTTCATGCAGCCGCTTTGTCTTGAGTTGTGCGATATTCCAAACAAGTAGTTACATTCCTCTGTTTAAAAAGAGTGTTTGCATCACGAAGCAAACAGAGAAGACCAAATTGTTTACATCCATTCTTGTTTGCAGACCTGCTCAGGATTATTCACTATTGGATAGCTTTTGACTAAGTGTCTGGAATCTCTGGCAAATCTACCTGCTTCCCTGGAGAAAACATGGAGTTAAAGCACCAGTGCAGTGTTTGTACACTGAGAGTACATCCTAACGTATACCTATTGCTGTTTCAGACACTACCAGCTACATTTCAGATGGTATTTATCTAGACCACCCTCTTTTACTCAGTGTTCTCCAAACGCTGTCAGGAACAGCAGCTCTTCCCAGTCCGATTCAAGGTACTCTGTGCAATAACTGCATTTCAGTCTGTGCCACACCAGTTTCACTTCGACTCATTTCTTAAGCTTGCTTAAATGAAACCCAACTATTTGTGTCCTTGAGTTATTTTGTTTTAATTGACAATCCCTAAAACAGTTTGAGGTCCTTGGTCAATGCTCTAGCACTTGCCTGGCTTTTCTTGGGGAATAAGCCACACCTGCACCCCTGATCCTACCTAAATCTGATGCAGGAAACAGAAAGAGTTGTGTGTGTGAAACAGTGCAACAATGCTTAAACCCAGAAGCAGTATGGCACTAAGCACTACATAGCTGGCTTGGCATCAAGATAAACATACCCCTTGCTTGCGCATTTTGATAATCAGAAGAGAGAGAGGAACTTTATAATGTCAGACTGCTTGAGCAACATTGCTTTGCACAAGTGCTGAACAAAGATTAAGCATAGCAAACACCTCTGCTAACCTCTTTTGCAGCCTCCCTCTTTGTATTGTATTAATTTACCACTCAAGATAGTAACTTCTGGTTCTCAGGAAACACAGACCATAAAGGGAAAACATAGGCATTAAAATCAAACATTAATCAGTGATGCAACTTTTGCTTCCTAGCTTTAAAAACTACACCACCACTAGCACACACACACACAAGAGCTGTTGTAAATATGAAGTGAAAGGTTCATTGCAAAACCTTGCTTCAAACAGTACTAACTAGATTCAGATTGTCCTCTATCTTCAGAGTTTTTACAGAGTGTCATGCACTTTACAAATAAACACTGCTACCTCAATTTAGTCTTCCAAAGAAAACTCAGTTCTGAGCAAAATTTAACCTCCATTCCAGTGCAAGC
>VYZW01005847.1:0-28198 GCA_013401315.1 Balaeniceps rex | reverse complement strand
ACACTGGGAAAGTCAACAAAGAGCCGAAAGTACAAACCATTTCAATTTAACATTGGCAGGCTTCTTACTTCAACTTATGAAAGCTGCTGTCTTCAAAGAAGCATCTTAAATGCGGGAATACAAAACCTATGCGTTTTCTCTGTTCTTATGAAAGATCTGGGTTTTCTTGTCTCTAACAGAACACTATTTGACTAATGAGTTAATTTCATATGAAAATTACCCAATGTACAGCACAGAAAACAGGATTCTTTAATAGAAATCCACACTTATATTGAAGTAATTTTGCATAATCTAATTTTTTCTAAATTTTCAATATTTTTTTAATCAGCAGAACTGGGTGGCAGAATGAAATCCTTTCTCACTACAGAGTGGAAACATGAGAGAAAGACCCTATAAGGACACAACTAAACTGGATTCCCTCACGCACCTACCGTTTATGTCCTCATATTATTTAATTGCAACAGGAAAGGCAATCTGCTGTTTTAGTTAAGAGCCTCTTTTCCTTCAACCAGAAGAGTGGCTTGCTTAGGCAGCATTTCTTTTGTTCAATTTCCTAGTGGAAAGTTCTTCACCGGTTTCCTAGTGAAGAGTGACTGCATTGAAAGCCTGGCACTTCCCTGCGGCTGGCAAGCTGCGAAAACGTGTGCGATCAGGACAAGCATAACGTAGGGCCTCATGCGTACAGCTTGCTATCAGCTGATCTCAGTCTAATCCATTGGAAGGGCTGAGTGTTAAGCTAACAATTTATCCCCCTAAGCCCAAAAGAAAGTCCTGCAGTGTTTCTTTTTATCCTGCAACATCTGCTTAGATTAGCAAACAAAAACACGTGTTACAGAGCTCAAATGACAGCTACATCTGTGTAGATCTGAGTGCCACATATGGCATCTACAGCAGTCACAAGATGTTTTAACCCTGCTGGCACGGGCTGCATCCTGAAACATTTGTTCTTTTTCAAAGTGCTATTTCACAGTATGTGCCAAAGAGCAGTTGCAACTGTTTTTTCAGGTTTCAATAACGACAGGTAAGATGTGCAGCATTTAGGCTGATACCAAGTCTTAAAACTGCCTCCCTAAAACAGCTTCAGGTGGAAATACCCACACAACTGTCGGTCAAAACAAACAGCTATTCATTACCCCAGCTACACATTTGACTACTGACCATCACAGATGTGTATATGAAGTATGATAACAATAAGGTGGTTTTGTCAATTAAACCTTACATTCAGATAACGGCAAGGTGCCACGCTAGTCCTGATTACAAGAAGTCACAAATCTAATGACTGCTGACATTTGGCTTTGCATGGCAGGCAATTATCATTTAAAAATGCAGTGCTTTTAACTGGTCTGTCTACTGACAGACCTTTGTTAGCTTCTTGCAAATTCAAGATTAGGTTTCCATTGCAGTCTGGCTGCTGAATTATTTGTAGCAAATAATTCTTCATTTAAAAATGCAGCCCACACACAAACACAAATAGTGAGGAAAATTTAACATCAAGCTTGAGTGGCAATTCTCAGACACTAGGAAACCGTACAACATCATCCCTCCAAAGAAGCCAGAAGGCACATGCCTTTGAGAAACAGTGTCCTGCACTGCTAATAAGCAAGTGAGTATGCTGCAAACTTTCATGTGAACGAATACCAGTGTTTTCTCCCTCACACAAATGGGATAGCACCCTCAACTCACAACAACTGCACTTGGAATACCACGCTGGAGAACAACACCCTGAGAGTTTAAAAGCCACAAACAAGAAGCTTCGGTACTTTCCACAACCATGCCCTCCTTTGGACAATAAAATGCAACCAAAGCAGCTCCAAACTACTAGGAACTAAATCAAGTTAACGCCCAGCTTGCTAGCTAGTTAAGATGTCAAAACTGAAGGGGGGAAAAAAACCCACACATCTCAAAAGCTATTTCTGTTTACACCTACTGCTTACTGTGAGCTACTGTGGAAAAACGTATTTATTTGCGCAGTGACTGTTGAGAGCTTACCCCTTCTCTACTCATTCAGTATATTATCAAAAGGGAGCCTGAAGAGATTAGGATCGTATGAAACGCAATACCTGAAGTTTCTAAAAATCATGAGTAAAATCTGGGGAGATAAAGGGGATGGAAAAAGAATCAGGCCTACTGCTGACATGTGCAGTTCATCTACTTCCAAAGGTGTGTTTTTATTATATGGATTAGGAAAATGGTTTAGCACTAATAAAAAATCAGCTATATCAAATTTTCCTGTATGTAAGAGAGCTCCAGCCCTTGAGAGCTTGCAGTTGAGAAGACAAGCGAAGGAAAAAATATATCAGCACTGCCTTCTGTCACAATGCTTGCATAGCTGGTCTGCAACTTCAGGAAGGCCAGCAGATATCAAGCTGTTCCTCCCCATTCTTTGTCAAGCTGCTGAATTCCCTGTTTACTGCCAGAAATCCTATTAGACGAGCCCAACTACAGCTCTGTCTTCCTGAGACTCTAAAGTATCCTGGTTCTCCCATTATATCCCACATGCAGGTAACTGAAAACTGTTTCCAAGCTTTGGTTATTAGCTATCATCACACAGTCAGAACTTACATCCAGCCCCATTGCTGGTGTGGTGCTTTGAAGCAAGGGCTTAGTCACTGGTATTTTGCCGCTTGTTGAGCTATTTCCAGCAGCTGAAGGCAATGCATTCACCGTATGACTGTGAAGCTGTGTGGTCCCTCCAGTGACAGCAAGGACTGGCTGGGAGGCAGGAAGCACCCCAGAAGCCTGGAGCTGTACCACAGTCGGCTGGGGGAGCACCACTGATTGACCTAGAACACAAGAACAAACAGGAGTGCTCAGCACATGATATGAAATGGATTTGTGACCAGTTTGTAGGAGAATATTGATATAGGAGGTAGAAAGCCTTGTTTCCTCTCCTGTCCCGCACAATTTATCTCAAGTCCAATTCTTCAGCATTAGTATATTCCACAGGATAGGAATGAAGAAAAAAAAGCTCAAAAGTTTGCAGGGCTCTTAATCCATCCTGCAAACCAAAACTACACATATTAAAGGGACACACTAAATCAAGCTCTCTCCCAAAACTCGATGGCTCTTCAAAGTTAATAAAAGTCAACACTTGCTAGAAACATTACTCATGTCAGTATTGCCAACACTTGCTGCACTTTGAGCAACTTTTTCAAGGAACTTAAGCAGCTTACCTCAATCCTTCTTCTCCCTCTTGTCCATCCCTACTTTACTGCTGTATTCAGTAGAAAACTTGCTACACAGAAATGACTCATACTATACAAACCAATTCAGAAACAGCGTAGAGAAAGAACATAAACGAGAAAGAACAATGCAAGTTACACTTTCAAAACATAAGTTAAAGCCTCAATTCACACTAAGACAAGACCAATTTTTTTGAAAAATGTCTCATGTAAGAGATTTTATGCACAAGCTGAACAGAGCTTAAAGCTTAAAGAAAAGCAAGCAGAAAAAAAATGAGGTAATTTTGACAGAATTTGAAATGGTGTTAAAAACAGTCACTTCCAAGAAATTTCAGTCCAACAACTACATTTAACTCAAGCAGGTGTTTGAGTATTATTTTGTTGTCTGAAAACATATGAATGTCTCTTTAATCCTTTGTAACAGGATGACCTCGCCCAGCTTTCATAAACAGCACATTCCAGCTGAGCATTCCAACCAAAATGCATGACGATGTATTACAGCATTTACCCAACCTTCTGGAAGGTGAAAAATGAAATCATTTACCTAGCACCAAGATTTTTTTATGTATGAGGTGTAGGATTAGATCTCCTTTTTTGCAGAGATAATCTTGAAGACATCATAAGTTAGTACTACCCTATTTAAGAACCTCAAATGGTGAATTTGAGATTATTTCAACCATTTTTTTAATGCATAAAGTATGTGATGCTCTAAGATCATGCTTTCTTTAAGCTTTTATAAAAGGGATTGTAAAAATCATTCCTCATGCTCCTTTGAAGATAATAGCATATTTCAAACTTGTAGCTCCAACTTGTCACATGCAGGGGATTTTGATTAACAAAAAAGATCCTTATGGTTTTTATTATGGAAGCAGCACTATAGAATTTTTAAACACACCATCAGTTAAAGTAAATACACTTTCCCAAAAGTATTTCCTCTATAGTGCCTCTCAGAAACTACTCTCCTGACTTTTCTTCAGGGAAAAGGAACAGCTGATTTTCACAGTACTATACTTATATCCAAAAAATCCATATTCCCAACATTCCTTATTCCAGATGGTATTTTATCAGCTGGAACATCAGAAGGAATAAGAATTAGGTCACGCTGACTGTGCTGACCTGTGTTTTAAGCAGTCCAACAATCTTAGGCATGTTGTAACAAATGTCAGCATCTCCAGCTTTGGCTTAACTCCTGATGGAAGAGCAATAAGTATAATGAAGACAAATTTTTCACTACTGCAATAATTTCTAGATACATGCCCTTAACTATTTGCCTCCTTTTCCTTCCACGCCTCAGTGCCTGTACAGTCAACCGCAAGAGACTGCAGCCATCAGGTGGTGAAAACAAGCAACTGCATCTGGCAATTTCAGCAATGCAAGTAATGTCCCTACTGCCTTACAGTTGAAGGGTAAAATAATAGTTTGGGATTCAGAAATGAAGGTTCAAGCTAATTCAAAAATCTGTTACAGGGCAACAGGAGGAATGAAGAATTATCAGTGGACAGGAAATCACTTGCCTCTTGTTAACATCGGTTTGCAGCTATAAGCAACTAACTATTCTAACCTCCGACATGGCTCTCTTAATTCTTAGCAGATTTCACAACATCCTATTTAATGCTGTTTGGTGAGATAAAAAGCCATAAACTCATGCTCCCACCATCCTGTGGCAGAGTTTCATGTTGGTAAAAAAAAAAAACTTTTAGCACTCCTCCCAAGCTTTCAAGCTTCATTCAAGCCATCCTAACTGATTCTGCTGGATCTTCCGTTGATTATGACAGAATAGCACTGCAATCACCTTGTGCACCACTTGCCATCACAAGTAGAGGAAAGGGTCCCTAAACATCCTTCCAAATCAGCAGTTTTATCTCCCCAACTGCCAGTGCTCAGCAGAGTCTCTTTTGCTATACTGTCTTCCGTTCCACACAACGCCCAGGTGAGTGCTGTTTCTCACAGGACTGATGAGAGAGGAATAAGGCCATCTTCTCAGCCTAAAGCTTTTGCAGTAAAGCATGTAGGACTCCTCTTTTTTTTTTTTTCCTATCCCTCCTGTTTCACCCACCAAAGCTAACCTCATTCTAGCGACTGTCCCAAACAGACATAGTGTTTACCCCCAAGACCTGGCTCAGTCATGACAATTCACATACCTTTAGGAGGTGCTGGCTGGATGTTAACAACTGGCTGATGCTTTGGCAGTGGCACAAGCGTGGGAAGAGTCTGAATAATGATGGTTTTAGCTGGGATGCCAATGTTAGCCTGAGCCTCAGGTACAGCAGGCAAAAGGGGTTTGGGCTGTATCGAAGGCCTGGACACTGTCTGACCACACCTCTTCAGGGTCCTTGCAGAATTATTTGCTAGGAAAGGAAAAAGAGGATTATTTTATATCTTCTGGAGGAATATACTAAAGAATTTGAGCAGTAATAACTGGCTTTTGGTATGGGGTTTTTTTACCCATCTATAATATTTGTTAAAAATAGACGTATCTGATCACGAATTCAAGTCAGAAATGACAGGATATACTAGTGCCTGTTACTTAAACATCTGTATGCAAGACAATATGCATACTATCTGCGGAATCAAACTAATTCAAACTTTCATACCAGACCGAGAAGTGATGCTGACAGCAGGCTTCTTCCCTCCATCTCCTTCGGGTGATGCAGGGCTTCTGCAACTCTTGCTGTAGAGAGAGATGGGAGACATCTGGGAGCTACAGCTGAAGTCCACATCATCCTGCAAACAGAAAGTACATGAGATTAATGCTTCAGAAACACATAGAAGTGTCTACTAGCAGTTCAGAGTATAACAGCCTTTCATCGCATCCGTGTTGCTGCTTCAGCAAACAGGAGAAAGGTTTTGTTCTGCAGTTTTATTCTGGTCAATGCTAAGTACTGCTGAAAACCAGAGAAGTACCTCTCCTTATCAGCAGAGCGAAGGGGGGGCAGAGGCCAGCAACTGCTAGAATTTAGAAAGCATTTTGTTTGGCAACCAGGCCAATACACACAACTGAGGAAACAGAACTGAACATGCTCTTTTTAGAATGGGTCACAGCAGGAGAGGAAGGAGAACATCACTGAAGGGAAGCTGGTTTTGCAAGGGTTGGAAAAATAAGCTGTTTCCACAGCCATGAAGTTGGTCAGACAACTATATCACTGGGCTTTTTGTTTGTCACAGCTGGTTCTGAATGACTGCTGCTATCTGTGTTACATGGAGGTTTCTGCATACAGGCACATTCTGCACTGGAGAGTCCACAGACAACGGAGAAGGGACCGAACAATTTGAAGTGGCTGGTGATAAGGGTTCTGTCTTCACGCTTGCATCTGTAAGAGGCAGATAAAGAAATTTTACTGTACAAGTGTTTAACAATGGGAGATCAGTAAAGAATACACTGCCCTACACCAGCTATTTAATTTCTGAAGCAAGGCACAGCAGAAAACATAGCGAGATTAAAGATACTAAACAGCTTAGCTTGTAGGGCAGTCCTCGCCAGCTGTACCCATCCAACAGAAACACAGCATGACTTCTCATCACAGAGCTAAATGCTGCAGGACATCAAATAGTTTCACGCGAGTTACCACTATCCTAAAGTTAAGACAGCTCACCCTTGTGGGGTGGGAGGGAATAGTCACACCTGCAAAATACAAAAGGTAAATTACCTGCATAAGCATGGCTTGTAATATTCCAAAGATCCGAGTCCCAAGACATCAAATCCAAATCAAAATGAAAGTTATAGAGATCATTTTCCTGAAATGACAGTTCAGAAAAAGAAACAATACAAAAAGACAACATACATTGAAACCACCAGCCATTATGTTCACATTCTTACCGCTGTGGAAAACAAAACAAAACTATCGCTTCAGTTGCCTTGAGGCATGCAGAGATAAAGGCCCTTAAGGGAGCAATTCTCAACAGGAATACATAAGACAAGGCTTCTTTTAAAGCTTAGAGCAGTAGGAAAGGAGCATACCAGTTTAAGACCATCACTCATTACTGTACTGTTATCAGTACTTTGTAAAGCGAAAGTCATTGAACCACCTTATATAAAACCCAAATTTCAGCAACTTGTTGGCATCCTCCTCTTCATCTTAATCGAAAGATTTACTTAATGACCTTCCATCATCAGATCTCAAAGCCGTTTATAAACAAAAGCAGTATCAGTATCAGTTTACCAGCAGGAAAAGAGACTCAAGGACTGATTTGCTCAAGATCTGCTGAACAGTATGTATTAGGCCTCCTTATACTTGAATAAACTGACATCATCATCTTCTAAAGCCAAGGACACCAGTTTCCTTTTCCAACAGAAAAAACAGGACTAAAATCACTTCATACATATTATTGATTGTATGATCTTTAAAACAGTGATCAAGTTTTTCCTCCATTTTTTTCTGCTGATGCAGCTGTCTCAGTTCCCTACTCAAATGTAACATTTTTAAGAGCACTTCCATGAAAAATATAAATATTACATACCCAACTTATACAAATATACAGCAAAGATTTTCTTGCTAAAATCTAATCTGCAAACGTACCTCTCCTTACGTTCTCAACTCACCTCGTAAAAGGAGGCTCAGAAAGTCTGCAGACTGCACAGAAATTAGTATTTGCAGGCTAGGATGAATCAGAGCATATTTATAGGAAGAATGACCAAAATCCACAGCCTGAGCTGCGTGGCAAGAGCCTCCACACATGTAACTAATGCTGACCTGCCGATGGGCGATACCCTGCCCTCGTACAATGCAGCAGTTCCCAAATTTTCTCCAGTGTCTGGCTCTACAGTGCCTGTAGGAATGCTCTTAGTACCTGAGGTTTATGTTGGATAACCCAGGGGTTGTGCTGGAGGTGGGTTAGAACACTGTGAGCAGAGAGAAGGCAGGGGGAAGAACAGAGAGTGGAGAATCCGTGAGGCAAATGCCCCGGGACAGAAAAAGCAGTATGTACGATAGGACAGTGGAAAACACGGGGATTAAAAAAACATAAGGTTGTAAGCAAAGGGTTTAGGAGAAAATCCAAAAATAGACAAGAAAACAAGAAGTCATCTTATATGTAAGGTGATAAAGCACAGCATTGGTGAGCACAGATGTAACGTACCCACGCTTCCCCACACTTCTCCTTTCATGTAACCCAGAAACCTACTCTCCCGTCAGCACTGCCGTGCAGAGGAAGTTTACCTTCACTAGGACCGTGACAACACAGCTTTTCCTGGACACCGCACCTCCAACTTTCACCTTAAACCCTCCCTTTTAACCTTGGCTTTTAAATCTCTAGCTTTGATACCAACAGTTTGTTAATGGATTGACAACTCTGCGTCTCAACAGCTAACGCAAGGGTTAAAGGGGGAAGGCCTGTAAGCCACCGGCGCTCCAGCCCGGGAGCTCGAGTGTCTCCTGCCGGACGACCGCCATGAAACCCACGGCGCCGCTCCCCGGGGGATCCCCCCGCCGCCGCCCCCAGCCCCCGAGCCAGGCCCTGGGGGCACACCGCCGGCGAAGCGGGGGAGCCCGGCCTCCCGCCGCCCCCCTCCCCGCCCACTACTCACGTCGGGCTCGTCCCTCGGGGCCCGGCGCGGCTCCGCGGCACCCAGCAGCTCGCTCAGCTCCTCGCCCAGCAGCGCCTCTNCCCGAGCCCGAGCCCCCCGCACTCACCCCAGTCGAGGCCGCCCCCCGGGGCCGGCAGCAACCCCGCCGGCTCCCACTCGGCCTCCGCCGCCGCCATCGCTTCCGCCTTCCTCCCGAAACCCACGTCTCCTTCCGGGCAGCGCTCCGCCCCGCCTACGGCGGCCGCCGGCGGACAGACGGCGGGGCGGCGGCCTCATGGGGCGCCCGTGGGCGCGCACGGTCGCTGCCCGCGCCGGGGCTTCGCTTCCAGAGCCCAGGGACTGAGACTGGGGCCGTCCCCACCCGCACCCCGGCACACAGAGGCGGCTCGTTAGAAACAGGCGTTTATTCAGGCCCCGCTGACACAAGCCCGTCGCCAGAAGCACGAGTGGGGGAAGGTGCGGGGGAACGTCCATGGGGAGGGAGACAGCTCCATGAGGGGAAGGGGCTGGCAGCAGGCGATGAAGGCGGCCCGCGGCCCCAGGCTGGTCTTCAGAGGTCTTCATGCGTGGGCGGTGCAGGAAGGCAGCTCCACTCCCCGGCGGGGGGGGGGGCGTACACGCAGCGTGGGTGCGGTCTCCACCCGGCAGCATTGGTCCGGACTGCAGCCAGAGGCGTGAAGTCCCTCTAGGCCCCGGCAGCAGCTCCTGCTGGGTCTGCAGCTCTGGGGGACGTGGTGGATTTTGATCACGGCCAGGCTGGAGGCACAGGAGAGCCGGAGCTGGTGTTACCCCTTCGGTGCAGCACAGCAAGCAGCGGGTCCCCCCTTCCCCTCCCAAGGGGTGTCCCCACCTGGGAGCACCCCAGCCTGGAGGATGGCTGCCCAGGTGAATTTTCCACACGTGATTCCCAGAGGCAGCAGAGAGGAATGTTTCCAGCATGCTGCAAGAGCACAGGGTGCTGTGAGTGTCTCGCTGGTGCTCACCTTACAGATTGGCATCGTACGCTGCGTTGGTGAAGATGCCCGGTGATCCTAGGTCACTGGAAAACAGACACAAGGGTGTCACCTTGGGGGAGAGCGCAGGAGTGTGAAGGGCACAAGTTAGCACAGCCCCGTCAGCCCTGAAGATGCTCCCACTGCGTATAAAAGCAGCCTCAGACAGGCAGATCTGGGTGACAGAGGGGCGACTGCAGGGCTGTGACGGGCACAGGGCAGAGCCACCCTCCAGCAGAGCACGGCTCTCACCTGGTGGGATTCAGGAGCTTCTTCTTCTCCTCTGATAATGGTGTCGAAATGTCCACAGGGATAAAGCAGATAGAAAAGAAATAACCAGATCTGTTTAGTGAAGGACGTGAGAAGCTGCAACAGCAGCATCTGAAATTGAACGGTTTTTGACGAGCATGGCGTGGAGCGGGGAGGGGGGGGGCTGAAGCGTTTGTTTTCTTCCACTTCACCATGAAGGTGTTTTTCTGCCTCTGCCCTCCAAACCTGGCTGCTGACACTTTCAGCTGGACAAACTGCCAAGGACGCAAGCAACTCGCAGCAAATAAGACACATGAATTGAGGCAGTCACACTGTTAAACTCTTCTGATCATCTCACCCCTGGGACTCTGTAACCACCTTGCCCGAGAGCCCCCGACCGAAGTGATGGGGGGCTGCGGGAGGCATTTCTGTACCTCTGTTGCTGAGCCGCTTGGCAAGGAAGGCAATGAGCGTCCCCGAGAGCATGATGCCAGCTACTGCCAGAGCCGTGCCACTGCTGTAAATCAGGACTTGCTTTAAGAAGGGGGCACCATCCTCTGAAACAGATCCGCAGACCCACAGGTTAGAAAGTTGTCAGAAGAACTTCACAGCACCCCAGCTGTTGGGGTGCCCCCCACCATGTTCAAGATGTGCTGCAGGAAGCTGGACCCCCCGAGTGCTAGAGGAGTGGGGATCCCACCATACCTGCACAGACAGGGGGATGCCTGGTCCAGTTCCCCGTGGCTGCACACCGGAGCATCTCTGCTCCCATCCGAACAAACCCCTCCTCGCAGGAAAAGGTGCATGTGGAGTTGTATGTGAAGTTCCCGTGCACATGAGAGCAGCTCAGCTGGCCTCCGCTGGGGGGGTCCAGCACCGGGCAGCTGATGGCTGGAGATAAAGCACAGCGGTAACATCAGTAGGACAGGACTGATGGTGATAGATGGGGATATGTGGGCTGGGGAGCCAGGGGATGAGCTGCCATGGACCGGGGGTGCTAAGGGGAATGGGATGCTGGGGAAAACAGTCTGTTACAACAGAGAACTTCCAGACACACGCGTGATCACAAGATCTACCTTTGCATTGCGGGGTGTCCCCAGTCCAGGTCCCCATGGCCGTGCACTTGCGGCTCTCTGGCCCCATCAGTGCAAACCCTGTCTGGCAGGAGAAGGCACACGTGGAGCCAAAGGCGAAGTCCCCGTGGAGGTGGGAGCAGGCAGCCTGGCCCATCCTGGGGGTGGCCAGTGCTGAGCATTTGATGGCTGCAAGGGTAAAGAGGCATACTTCAAAAAGGAGCCTGGGAAACTACACTGTTGGGACCAAGAGGCTGGGGAACATCCTAGTGTCACCCCAAGGCCAACGGCACCCTGAGCTCTAGCAGCAGCTCTACCTTCACAGCGTGGGGCATCCCCGGTCCAGGTCCCTGTGGCTGTGCACTCGCGGCTTTTTGGCCCTGTCAGTGCAAATCCCATCTGGCAGGAGAAGGCACACGTGGAGCCAAAAGCAAAGTCTCTGTGGAGGTGGGAGCAGTTCAGCTCTCCTCGGTCTGGAGCACTGAGCACTGGGCAGGTGATGGCTGCAGGGATAGAGATATATTTCAAGCAGGAGCCTGGGGACTACAAGGCTAAACTGTTGGGACGAGAGGACCAAGACACCAGAGGACATCCTAGGGTCACCCCAAGGCCTGTGACACCGTGAGCAACAACTCTACCTTCACAGCGTGGGGAGTCCCCAGACCAGGTCCCGGTGGCTGTGCACTCACGGCTCTCTGGCCCTGTCAGTGCAAATCCCGTCTGGCAGGAGAAGGCACACGTGGAGCCGAAGGCGAAGTCCCTGTGGAGGTGGGAGCAGTTCAACTCTCCCCAGACTGGAGCACTGAGGACAGGGCAGGTGATGGCTGCAGGGTAAATAGGCACACTTCAAGTAGGAGCCTGGGGACTACGAGGCTAAACTGTTGGAATGAGAGGACCAAGACACCAGAGAACATCCCATGGTCACCCCAAGGCCTATGACACATTGAGCAGCAACTCTACCTTTGCATTGTGGGGCGTCCCCAGTCCAGGTCCCCATGGCTGTGCACTCACGGCTCTCCAGTCCTGTCAGCACAAATCCCATCTGGCAGGAGAAGACACACGTGGAGCCAAAGACGAAGTCCCCGTGGAGATGGGAGCAGTTCAGCTCTCCTCGGTCTGGAGCACTGAGCACCGGGCAGGTGATGGCTGCAGAGGTAGAGACACAGTCCAAGCAGGAGCCTGGGGACTGCGAGGCTAAACTGCTGGGACCAAGAGGCTGGGGAGTCACTAGGATGTTCCCCAAGATCAGTGACACCTTGAGCTCTAGCAGCAGCTCTACCTTCACAGCGTGGGGCATCCCCGGTCCAGGTCCCTGTGGCTGTGCACTCGCGGCTTTTTGGCCCTGTCAGTGCAAATCCCATCTGGCAGGAGAAGGCACACGTGGAGCCAAAAGCAAAGTCTCTGTGGAGATGGGAGCAGTTCAGCTCTCCTCGGTCTGGAGCGCTGAGCACCGGGCAGGTGATGGCTGCAGGGACAGTGATACACTTCAAGCAGGAGCCTGGGGACTACGAGGCTAAACTGTTGGAATGAAAGGACCAAGACACCCAAGAACATCCTAGGGTCACCCCAAGGCCTGTGACACATTGAGCAGCAACTCTACCTTTGCATTGTGGGGCGTCCCCAGACCAGGTCCCCATGGCTGTGCACTCACGGCTCTCTGGCCCCATCAGCGCAAACCCCGTCTGGCAGGAGAAGACACACATGGAGCCGTAGGTGAAGTCCCCATGGAGATAGGAGCAGTTCAGCTCTCCCCGATCTGGCGCGCTGAGTACCGGGCAGGCGATGGCTGCAGGGTGAAGAGGCACACTTCAAGCAGGAGCTGGGGACTGGGAGACTAAATTGCTGGGACCAAGAGGCTGGGGAACATCCTAGTGTCACCCCAAGGCCAACGGCACCCTGAGCTCTAGCAGCAGCTCTACCTTCACAGCGTGGGGCATCCCCAGTCCAGGTCCCTGTGGCCGTGCACTCACGGCTCTCTGACCCCATCAGTGCAAACCCTGTCTGGCAGGAGAAGGCACACGTGGAGCCAAAGGCGAAGTCCCCGTGGAGGTGGGAGCAGTTCAGCTCTCCTCGGTCTGGAGTGCTGAGCACTGGGCAGGTGATGGCTGCAACGGGAGAGCAGGTCTCAGAGACAGGGTAGATGAGGTTAAATCTAGGGATTAGGGCTGAATCCCAATCAAATAAACCCAAATCTATGGTGATATGCCTTTGATTTACCTTTCTCACCCAGACAAGTCTCACCTCTTCAAAACCACTAGTAACGTAGTTGGTGCAATGATTTTTCTGCCATATGAGTGATTTGATGGGGGGGAGCAGTTGCTGCTCTGTCAGAGCCCTGTTTATCCCCTGCAGTACACCAGGTCGCAGCCCCAGGGATAAAGGACCACGGCTGCTGCAGTCCTTGCCTCCCTCCCTGGAGGGTAGCAGAGACCTGCCTCCATCCTTGTCACAGCGGCAGGGGGAAGGACACCCAGATGGCTGTGAGGCTGCAGGGAACCACGAGGGGCTGACTGAATTAGGTACAGGGGTTGTGTGCCAGCCTCCCCAGGCTGTGCCCGGGGTGTGCTTTGCTGCGTGCCGGGACAGCACCCAACATTTTCTGGGGTGAGCGGCTCCACTGCCTGTGGGATCACGGCAGGTTAGTGCCAGGAGGACATCTAACACCACTGGCACCCAGCCCAGCCGAGACAGACCTCATTCCCTGCACGTTCTGCTTTCAGACTGACACCAAACACTTTCCTTGGTAGACTTTTCCTTTCATAGCTATTTTACAGGCAAGCCTGGTTTCCCACAGAACCCCCGGAGCTGTCTGTTGCGGCCCCAAAACCCAGTGCTGAGGCACCCCCCAGCAGGCAGCCCGGGCTCTACCTTTGCAGCGTGGGGGGGGGCCCGTCCAGACCCCACCGGCAGTGCACCGCAGCCTCCATGCTCCCGTCGGCTCAAACCCGTCCTGGCAGGAGAAGGCACACGTGGAGTTGAAGGTGAATGTGCCATGCGGGTGGGAGCAATCGACCCGGCCCCTCTCGGGGGCAGCCAGCTGGGGGCACGCGACGGCTGCAGGCAGACACAGGGCAGGGTGTGTGAGGGCAGGGCAGGCAGCCTCATCCCTCGTGGTGCCCGCAGCACCGTCGGCCTCGCCACAGCAGGAGCCTCTGCTCGTTTTTGGAGTAAACCCAACTGGCAATGCTTGCTAAGACAGCTTCATTATCAGCAAGGGCGACTGACTGACTCATCTGATTCTTTCCAAAAAAAGAAAAGTCAATCATATGTACAGCCAGCAGGAAAAAACAATGAGCTGGGAAAGCAAGCCTTTGGGAACTTGAAAAGCCTGGAGCGGGCAGGCTCAGCCCAGCTTTGCCTGGGGGGACTTCCACAAAATTGGGAGCCAGTTCCTGACCCTGCCACCGTTGGGGTCGCTGGGCACGGGACAGTCACATCACATCTCTGTTCGCCTTAACTGCAGAAAGCTTTGCTGGTCTCAGCTGCCCAAAACAGGTCCCACGTTGGACCACAGGCCCACCCAGCACAGATGTCATCAGCAGCACTAACTTCAAGGCAGGCTTTGGTTTTTTTTTAAAAATGTATGTATACAGAGACCTTGCCCACCCCCTGGCCCCTCCTGCTGGATGTCCCGATGCAGAGGGTCCCCAGTTGTGTCCTGTGTCTGCTCCAGTCTTAGACTTGTCCCATCCTTGTGCAAGGCTGCAGATCCACCACGCAGTGGCACAGGGAAGGTGGAGCAGGGCTCTCACACACCCCCAAAAAAGCCCAGCACCTCTCTGGGGCACTCAGCCGCCACCAAAGACTTTCCCTGCCCCTGCAGCATAACATACCGCAGCTTTCTCTCCTTTGCGGTTTCCTGCCCTGCTCTGTCCCTCCCAGCTTATATCTAACCTCATCTCACCAGTCCTCACCCCGCTCGTGGCAGCCCAGCCCTGCCAGCATACACCCTCCCCCTGGCTGTGGGATGTCAGCCCCCCTCCACTTTTCTCTGAGGACCCCCGAGATGCAGAGCACCCTCCCAAGGTCGATCAGGTTGGGTTTAGGGAGGAGCAGACGTTGCCACCAGGGTGATGGAGGTGCCAAGACACCGTCCTGCCCCGACAAGCGGTGCACACGAGGTGCTGGCACCTGGGTGTGATTCAGGACTGGGAGCAAGAGCACGGGGACAGCTGGGGAGAGCAGGGGGCTTATCCAGAGCTCACAGCTGCTCTGCCCATCGCAGCCTCATCAGGGAACCGCTCCCTGCATGTAGCACCGGGAGCTGCTTCCCCAAAGGGCAGGGGCACGACAAGCCCAGCCCATTGCTTGCCTGAGCAATGTTGGGCACACAGGGCAGGCCCCCCAAAGCATCAGTGCCGCATCCCTGAGACCCCCAGCCCCTGGCAGGCCCTACCTGTGCAGGTGGGGGTCTCTGCTGACCACTGCTGGGAAGGCAGGCACCGCAGCGTGCCTGCCCCTCGCCGCTCGAACCCCTCCTGGCACTTGAACGTGCAGGTGGAGTTGTAGCTGAACTCTCCGAAGGGATGGCTGCAGTTCATGCGCACTCCCTTGGGCTCGAGCTCAGCGCACTGCACAACTGGGAGAGACACAGTGCCACCAGCGCGTTAGGAGCATAACAAACTTGCCCACTTTACCCCCAGGGCTCAGGCTCTCCAGCAGGGAGAGAGGGATGGGGATGGATGGCTCACCGTCCTCGCACTCAGGGCCGTGGAAGCCAGGGTAGCACTCGCAGCGGTAGCTCCCGATGGTCTCCACACACTCGCCACGCTGGCTGCATGGGAAGGGTGGGCAGGAGGCTGCGCACACAGAGGATGGTCATCAGGAGCCACTGGCCACCCTGCCAAGGTCCCCAGCCCACCCGATCTGTTCCATGCTGCAGTCCCCTCACTCACCCTGGTAGCACAGCGCCTTTTTCCTCCGGTTGCAGGGCTCGTCATTCCACTTGCCCGACTCCCGCTCCCGCTTGATGTAGATCTCCACGCAGTCCTGGTTGGAGCGGCGGTTGTTGGGCTCCCCGGCTGCCCAGTTCTCTGCCTCCTTCGTCAGTGCCTTCCTGGTGCCCACCCAGGTCCAGGTGCCACCCAGCTTGCGGATGCCGATCCAGTAGTAGCGCTTGTGGAAGGGCAGGCTCTCGTTGAGGTACTTGATCTCCTGCTTGTTCTGGATCGCCACCAGGTCAGTGAAGAAGGTCTGGCAGTAGTTCCTGGCCTGCTCCCACGTGTAGTCCTCTTGGTCACTGTAGTGGTACGTCCAGGCACCCACCTCCACCTGCGTTATCATGCCTGCGAGAGAGGATGAAGGCCAGGATCGACACGGAAAGGATGGGAGTCAGGTCAGGGATGGGGTCCCTCGGGACATGAGGGTGAGCTAGGGCTGGCATCAGGGCCAAGGGATGCTGGCAACCAGCTGGGTGACAGGATGGGATGAAGGGACAATTGTGGGTGAGAATGGGGCTCTAAGGGTACATGGAGACCTGGGTGGATCAGGCACGGCAGAAGGAGCTGAGGTGGGACAGAGGGGGATGGCACAGGGATGAGGAAGGTGGGGGAGACGGGGTGAAGGCTGAGACAGAGTGCAGCATGGGATGGGGTGGGCAGAGCTCATGTGGTAGAAGAACCCCAAGCAGTGGTGCCAACCCAGCACGAGGGGTGAAAGCCCAACCCCACAGCCCCGCTCCCCTTCCCGCAAAGGTTTCCCAAAGGGAAAGTCCCCATCGAGGTGTACCACTTCAGCTTTCTTGCTTTACGCTTCTACATGAGAGTCAGCCCAGAGCAAGGCAGAGCAACGAGCATGCCCTCACCCCCAAAAACGTTTGGATCCCAAGCTGCTCATTTGAGCCAGAGATGGCCTGAAGAGTCTTGTAAAATTCAGTGTTGCAAAACAACATCTTGCAAAAGTCATGTTCACATCCTGGTCATGCCTACCAGGCAGGGCAAAGGCAGAGATTAACTGGAACCCACGCCCAGAAGTGAAGGGCACTTTGCTGAAACCCTGGTCTTATTTACAGCATTTTGTACCACAACTTGATGCAATCAAAGAGTTTTAGCCACAAAAAAAAGCTTCCTCCCTCCTCCCCAGAAGCAGGTATCTCCACAACTGCAGAAAGTGATACGGCGATCATATCTCCATCTGTGCAGAAAGTGAGATGGGGATCAAAGTTTGCTCCAAATAACTGGCCTGGGGTACCCTGTGTCTCAGGAGAGCGTGTCACACTGTGGTCATGCAGGCAAAGGTCTGGGCATTGCAGATTAAATGCAAATCTAGGGCTTCCCAAGTCTAATTAAGGCTCTAGTTTGGTCAATAATTATGCATTTTTCTAAGCAAAATTCCCATAATTTATCTGTTTTTCCTTGTAAAAGAGAGAACTATCCACTTTGTTCAACAAAAAAGCTGAGGAAAATGCAGCCTTCAACAACAGCCCTCCTTTTCACCCCTTGGGAGTTTGGGACTGCAAGACAGAAGCTCAGAGCACCTCCTGGGAGCCTGCAACTTCCTCAGATCCCACCACCCGTCTCCTGGCCCTCGCTACCTCCCCAGCACAGCTCAGGGCAGCTGCCCTGCTACCCTCACACACCCCATCCCCAAACCAAGAAGGACCAAGGGAACCCATCTGCATTGTGCCCATCCTCCACGTGCTCTCCTACCTCTTTCCTCCAGCTCCACCAGTAACACCCTCCCTGTAAGCACAGCTCACCCCCACTCCTTCCCCTCAGCCTTATGTTACCTGTCGCTGCCCCACCTGGAGCTGAACCCCAAGGTGGGTGGTGTTTGCCTGCGTTTCAACCCCTTGGCTCCCGACCCCTGATGCCTCCCCCCAGGGCAGTGCTCAGCACCCGCTGCAGTTGGGGTGCCTTTGCATTTTTGTTTTCCCCTCAGAGCTAAATCTCAGCCTCCTCCTGACACTTCTGCATTTGCCCCTGTTCCTTAGCTCAATCACGAAAGGTCCTTTGGAAAATAACCCAGCTCCTGGAGGATCTCTAGGGAGAGAGCAGGCACCAGCAGGTTTTCCTCTGTGCAATGCCAACCAGTGAAGGAAATATCCTACAGGCAGCAAAATCAAATTCATTTCTACTCTGATTTCTTCTCCTGATGTCAATTAGCAGCTTTAACTTTTTGTGGTGCTGCCCTGGCTGTGCTCCCCACCATTGCACCTGTGGGTCCTGTGGCTACGTCTGTGCCCAGCTCCACAGCATGGGCATGGGTGTAGAGCTGCTGCTGCCTTTCTCCAGTTCATGGTACAATGCACCGGCTGCTATGCTGCATTTGGGGAACCAGACACCGTGTGGGGACCCTGCACATGGCCTGGCCTTCCCTGGGGGAGCATGGTCCTGCGATGGGTCTGGCTGGAGGGAGCTGGCACAGGCAGATGCAGCCCCCTCCCAGCCCAGAAGGAGCCAGCCCTGGGGCTGGCAGCCATGGGGGGTGTGACTGATAAGCCCCCAAAATAACATCTCTGCCCTTCTCCACTTTCCTGGACCTGGAGGCTCCTCAACAGCAGGGTCACGCTGGGCTTACCAAGCAGGTGGCTTACCCCATGCGATGGCAGCGATGCCCAGGTAGCAGATGCCATGAGAGTCCAGGGTCCGCGTCCTCCCAGCAGACTGCAGTCCCACAGCAGTGCCCTGCGTGCCAGGGAGGGAGGTGTGAGCATGCATGTCCCACAGGGGGTCATGCGCCCCGCCGTGCACCCTCACTGCTACCAGGCAGTCCTGGTAGCCACAAGGGCACGTTGCTTGTCCCAGCTCACACTCAGGCACCCATGGTGCCGCTGGCCAGCTCTGCTGCAGAAAGGGACCCTCCAGTGAGGCACTTTGGGGAGGCTGTGCCCTCAGCACAGCTGGGCAGTGGGGAAGGGCCATGCCAGCAGTGCAGTTCCCTCCTGGGGAGCCCCTAAGTCCAGGGCATACCCTGTGGCCCCCACCCTCCTCCCCCCACCCAGGGCTGGCAGCTGCCTCCGCAGCTGCAGTGTCCTGTGTGCCTGGCAGTGCCCTGTGCACTGGGCATGGCTTTGCTGCCTGGACCAGGGTCTTTCTGGGGCAGCCTGGGTCCGTTCCATGGGTCCCTGGCAGTGGCACCGGTTCCTGGCAGTGCCTGCCTGCAGCCCTGCTCTTCCCCCTTTTCTGGGCAGAACCCGACCCATCCCCAAGGAAAGGAGCAGGACCTACCATGACAGTGCCGCAGACGCACCTTGCCCAGCCGCCGGCAGCACCCGGTGCGTTTGGCCCTCAGCGGGCAGCAGTGCTCACACTTCCTCCGAGCGTGCAGAGCATCGTTCCCTGCCCTTGGCCTCTTCCCCTCCCACCCCAGTCCCGCTGCCAGACCACATCCTGCCCCACGCCTCCGCCTCCTCTGCCACGGGGCTCTCCCACCCCCAGAGACCCCACTCCCAGCCCGGGGCTGGAAGGGAACAGCGGAGTCAGCCCCGGCTGCGGCCCTGGCGTGACACAGCTCGTCACCTGCCCCATGGCACGGGAGCTGGGTGCATCCCCACTCTGCCATGGGAGCCAACCTGCAATGAGCTGGGCCTGCCTGAGCCCTGCAGGAGGTGCAGAAGGGTCTAGCCCCAGCCCATGGTGCCCAGGGCACCGAGACCTCTCTGACCCACCGTGTCCATGTCGCAGTGCCCACGCTGGCAGTTAGAGGATGGAGGAGGGATGAGGTGTGATGAGCTCCCATGGGGCCTGAGCGGGAGCGTGGCGCGCAGCCTCCCGGCTCCTGTGCCGGATGCTCTCCTCACTCACAGGCTTTTTGCTCTGGCTGTGAATCTTCATATAGCGTTTATAAACAGTTACTTACACAATGTATTTTCCTGCCTTTGCCTTTAAGTCTTTATGGGAAAGGTCCAAGAACATGCCAGTGGAACTTCCCCTGAGTTGATCATATCCTTCATGAACTTCCACCAATGCTTCAGGAACATGCCTCTTTGTGTCCACCTCCCCTTAGATCATTCTTGAATCATCATAAATCTTTCCTTACCCTGTTCTCCTTCTAAGTAAAATTGCCTTGGCAGGGTTTTCTGCAGGAATTAATCTGCTCACTTCCAGCTAAAGCCAAAGTGAGAGCCATGAAGGTCACATGCATTTTCCAGTTCCAGAGAAATTGATGCTGCTCCAGAGGGAGTCATGCTAGACAAAAGGAGGAACCCATCCCACAAAGGCCATAACTCACTACAATGACTTTAGACTTGGCCAATGTAAATGAAAGTCAGTTCCTGTCTCTGGATATCTTCCTTGCAAAATGTTTTACTGCAATTGCTATTTTTATGGAATTGCTGAGGATGAGCCTGTATGTCCAGTAATTCAGGAGCGCTCGCTTTGTAGCAGCTCATGTGCAGAGGGTGTGCAATTACGGCAAGGGAAGAAGCAGCCAGGTGGGCAGAGAGGCTGAGGGGCAGCTGCTGGGGCAGGAGAGCATCTCCAAACGCTGAGAGTCACCCGGGCAGGGTGGGAGCTGCCTCTTCCATGTGGTGGGAGACCCACTGGGAGTCAGAGGGGTGCTCACGGGTGCATGGCCCTGGGGAGGAGCAGGCTGTGCCCCTGCCAGTTTCACTTCTGCTGAAACCTGACACAGTAGGGCAGAGCAGTAGAAAAAAAATATTCCCACCTTTATTTTTGTAGCTACAAATAGTTTCTGGTATTGTTTTAAACACAGAAGCAAGGTGGCTGAGACCCAGAGGCTGCCACTGCAAAGGGCAGAACGTGGCCAAGTTCAAAGCTGTTTGTGGGGGCGGGTACCCCATGCCCGCAGGTACCCCATGCCCGCAGGTACCTGGGCTCAGAGAGGGGGTCCTGCATGGCAGAATGGGTACTGAGGGTTGCTTTGCAGGTAGTGGACAAAGGTACACATGGTGGGAGGAGGAGAAGACCCGAATCAGCTCTGCAGCTCTGCTGGGAGCTGGCTAATTGCCAGGAGCTCTTTCACATCTCGGGTGGATTCCAAGGCTGGCTCCCCAGGAAGGATTCAGGATGCTGTAGGGCACATGCTCCCCACTGGGTTCCTGCTGCCCCACTTACCAAGGAAAGTCCCATCTCTGCCCTACGGGCTGAGCAGCACAGGGACTGCCCAGCTGGTGGGATGGTGCATCCTGTCACCCTGGCCACCCTGCCGAGGGCACAGTGCGAGCTGCAAGCCAGGGCTTTGCTCAGCATGGGCTCGAGGGAGCAGATACAAAGACACTTTCCTGTGTCACCTCACTCACTGTCCCTCTGGACTCTGCAGGGATCTGGAATGGAAATTTGCCTCCTTTGCTGTGCCCTGGTCCTGAGCCACAGACGGAGGCGATGCTCTCTCTCCCATGAGAGTCTTGCCGTGGGCTATATCTGTGGGGAAGGGGCACGGGTGTCCCACTCCCACCTGCAAACCATTGCCGAGGGTGCCGTGCAGCTGGTAGGGCTGGAGAACCCATCCACAGGCTGTGACCGCACGGCTCGCTGGGGGGAAGTGGCTCGGCCACTGCAGCCATCCCTGCCCGTCCAGGCTGATGCTCTGCTCCCTCTCAGCATGCTCGGCCGTGCTGCAGGCAGTGTCATGCACAGAGCAGGGTGCGATGCCTGCACGAGTATCCTGACAGCACTGGGAGCACCCAGGTGTGGATGGGACCCCCGCCGCCAGGGTCTGTACGTGCTACATGGGGAGGTGAGCACTGGCAGAGGTGGGCAGATGCCCCAGGGCTTAGCCTCTGCGGAGCCCCAGGGCCAACTCCAGGCTGTGCCCCGCAACGTGTCCCCAGGGAGTGCCCAGGACATGGTGGAGCGAGCCCCTGGGGGCAGGGGGTGCAAGGGGCACCCCATCACCACCATGCTGCACTGCACCCCCCCGCCCCCAGGACACACTTGTTTTGTTTTCGTCTTTTCAGCAGAGAAGGTGGCACAGCCTGTTCCCCTCCTTGTGCAATGCCCCCCGGCAAACCACAGAGGAACCGAGTCACCCTGACACAGCCCGCCCAGCTCAGCTGCTGCCAGCGATACAGCAGGCACCTTCCTGCGGAGCCCCTCTCACCCCTGCCATAGGGGAGGGCTCAGCAGCCCACCGGAACGAGGAGGGACCCAGCAGCACCCCTGCAGGAGCGTGGTGTGGTGCCGGTGAGGACCCACACCCTGCTGGGGTGCAGCCCTGCTCCTGCCATCCCCCTGCTCCACCCTGGAGAGCGAGGCAGCTCTCCCTTTTGCAGGTCTCCAGGGGATGTTTGATGCAAAGGGTGTCCCTGAGCTGCAGGGTGCCTTTGGGCACATCTCCCAGCACCATGCCTGGCCTGCAGCCCGAGCAGCTGGACCCTCCTCCGATGGCCCTGGAGGAGAGCAGCACCCGTAAAATCTTTCTCACAATTTGAAAGTGTTTGGCCACAGGAAGATGCGTTATCCAAGTGCCACCCTGGCTTGGAGGGGGTGAGATGGTTGCGAGGATTAGCCAGGACCAGAAGGACGGGGGTGCTTCCAAGACAGCCCAGGGGCCATGGCACCCCCACCCCCCACCCACAGGGACCTCACGGCACTGGGGCAGCCTCAGCTGTGGGATGGAGGGGTAGTTTTGGGCAAATCACTCCTGCCCACCCCACCCAGTCCCTCTCAGAGATGTTTCTTTGATCTCAGCTGTAGGACAGCTTTCTGCCTCGTGCCTTTCCCCTGCCATGCCGGTGATGGAGAGCCTTTTCACTGGGCACCGCTGCCAGCTGGGTACCCCTGCTCACACTGCTAGCCGGCTCTCTGGCGCCTGGCAGCAGCAACACATGAGTGGCACAGATAAAGTTTTGCCAAACAGGATGCCGGGGGTGTAGATAACGCTGAAGTTATCTCACTACTTGTGTGGTAGGGAGTAAACAAGGGGCTCTGCCCACCCCGGGGAATCCCAGGCAGCACCTCTGCCCTGCCAGCGCGCTGGGGCACAGGATGGGTACAGGGTGCTGGGGTGCAGCTCCGGGGATGTGCCGTGTCCAGGGGCAGCCCTGCAGCCATGCAGGCAGCCCTTGCCCTAATCAAGAGCAGAACCACACAGCCTGCAGAGCTGCTCCTGGGAACTGCAATTGCTCTGCCTGCACCCTTCCTGGCTCCCCATGGCACTGTGCGTCCCTGGAAGGCTGGGACGGGCCACGGACCTGCCTGGCCCGCGCTCCCTCAATGGCACCCATCTTCCCAGCACAGGAGCGATACCTAGAGCTGTCATGCTGGCTTGGCGCAGGGGCAACCCAGGCAGTGGAGGCATTGGCAGCCGATGGAGCAGGCCACTGGCACCCCAGACATCACCAGTGCTTTTGTCACATGTCTGGTTTAATGCAGACATTTCAATCTTCTCCTGTCTCACAAAACAAGCCCAGAGACAGATTCCTCTGTTTGTCACCTCCGCCACCCGCTGCGTGCTGTCACCTGCTCCCCTCCCCTCCTGTCTGGCTCTTTGCAGCATGGACTCTGTCCTCCCCTGCTCCCCAAGCAGAGCCACCGGAGCCTGCCTGGGGCCAGCGGATGAACGTACTCAGCACCGAGAGCCATGTCTCCAGCCAGGGCCAGCCCCTGCAGAGCAAATAATGTCCTCTCCTCTGGCCAGGAAATCCTGTGGCATCCCCTCCCACAGGCACTGAGCCCAGCTGCATTTTCCCCTGAGACAGAAGCATCCTCGAGGACGTTCTTCACCTTTTGGCAGGTCAGGGCTGAGCTTTCCTCTTCTCTTTCTCACCTCCCTGCTTCAGTGCAGCCGGCAGCTTGATGCTTTCTCCTGTGGGATCTCGGTTATCTTTCTGCTTTTTTTCGAGCGTTTCGTGTGTTTTAAGGACGTCTTTACGTCTCAACCACTTTGCTTTTGTAGTTCTACAAACTGCCCTGTCCATGCTGCCTGTGCTGTTGCAAACTGCCGGGCTTTGCCCTGTGCAGCATCCCCTGGGTTTGCAACCCAGGGATGAGGTAGCCCCATCTGAAATGCCACTGCTGTGGCCATCCAGCTCTCCGTGCACAGGGTCAGCAGCGCCTGCTAAAGTTGCCTCTCTCTAACAGTCCTGACTTTTGGGGCAAGCCCCTGCAAGAAAAAAACAAAAGCTAAAATAACAAGGGGAAGGATGTTCCAACCATTTCTTGTCACCTTTGAAACAAATTCCTCCTCCTCTGACCTCTTGCAGCTCTGCTTTAAGAGCAAGATGGTTACAAACACCAGTTCAACTGTGCTTTGGCCATGGGCAGAGTGGTACAGACTCTTTCACAGCTGAGCAGCAAAAGCAAGAGGTTGTTTCTGCTAGGAAATGGCAAGGCAACACAGTGAGTGCTTTCCTAGCTTCTTTTTATTTTTATTTACCCTTGAAAGGAAAAGGACTGTTTTGCAGAGAGGCACTGGCCTGAGAGGAGGCAAGGCAGGACCTTCTCCCTCACCCATCCCTGCTGCTCTGCCGGGGACTCGGCTGACCAAGCCCTGCGCCGGGACCGTACCTGGCTCCTCAGGGGAGAGCGGCATGCAGGGGGCAGCTCCCCAGGCTGCCTGGCTCCGACCACAGCCGCCAACCCTCCTCTGCCACCATCACACCGTCATCATGCGAAGGCTTCCTGGCACCCAGCAAGAGCTAGAAACCCGCTTTTGCTCTACAGATGCTGATGTCCTTCGGCAGAGGCATGGGGCTGGGAGCAGCGTCCGTCCCGATGGACACCGGTGTGGGCAGTGAGCGGAGCTGTGCCGGTTGCGGCGCCTGTGCCCTCTGCCATGGGGGTGCCGTGAGGGCACTGTGGGGGTGCCAGGGGCCGCTGTGATGTGTCCGCTGGCCTGCAGGGCGTTGCTCTCCATGATGAGCTGGAGGAGCCCTGCCCCAGGGAAGTCCATGATGACCACCCCCCAGCGCACAGGCTGCCCCCTCCGGCGCCACAGGTGCTGGTAGCAGCGGGGGTTCACAAAGCGGGCCACCTCCTCAGGGCAGGTGAAGAGCCCATTGCCAGAGCAGAAGGTGAGGTGCATGGTGGCAGGGTCCCCGCTGGCTGCCCTGTCCAGGTGCCGCCGTGCCCGGGCCCACTTGCGCTCCAGTGAGAACACGTTCCAGGCGTCGCTGATGCTCAGCTGTTCATAGGGGATGCCCAGCACCTCCCGCGCCAGCGCCTCCAGCACCACGATCTTCCCCCGCGCCTGGCCCAGCGTTGGCACCTCCTCCCGGCACCACACGCGGCCCTCTCCCTCCTCCAGCAAGCAGTGGTGTAGCTGGGTGGCGAAGCTGGGCCGGGGGAAGATGGGCAGCTCCTCCTTGATGCGCATGAGCACGGCCTCACCGGGGTGGGCACGGAGGAAGCGCAGGGTGCGGCGCAGGACCCCACGCAGACTGGCCCGCTGGAAGGTGCAGAGGTGGTAGACGTGGAGCTCACCCCGCGCCAGCTTGCATCGCACATCCAGGAAGCGGACACCGGCTGCCAGCTGGGCCTCCAGGCCCCAGCTCTGGCACCGCAGGCGCTGGCCACCGAACAGGCTGAGGGAGTCGTGGGTGCCAGGGATGGAGAGGAGGGAGAGGGGCAGGGCATCGGGGAGCCCCGCCATCCAGTCAGGGCAGCATGCTGGTGGCTGGGGCATGCAGTCAAATGCTGCGCTGCGCTGGCACCGCGCCTCCATGCCACCAGGAGAGCGGGCGCCCCGCTGCCTGGCTGGCCCCCCCAAGCCCTGCCATAGAGGAGAAGCAGACCATGAGCAGTGGGAGCGACGCATGGCCCCCATGCATCCCGATCCCATCCCTCCCCAGAGGCATCCCCACCATCCCATGAAACCCTATAGCATACCACGTGCCCCATACACGTTGCTGCCGATACTCCTCACTGTCGCACCGTACGGTTCCCCTCCCACTCTCAAGCACTTGTCCCACTACCCCCCAAGCCCCGGCGCGTCCCAGCCTCCCCCTCCTGCACCCACCTGGGTTTGCCTGCAGCCGTGGGGTGCAGCCCGCCAGATGGGGTGTGCGGCCGTGGGTGCTGGCGGCACACTGGCAGGTGGAGCGGGATGTCAGCCATTAACCCGGTGACAGTCATGACGCGCGTCCTGCCTCGCATGTGGCACGTGCACCAGGGATTCATCCTCAGCCCTCGTCCAAGAGGAGCACTCAGCAGACACGCTGGGCTGGAAAATCGCTGGGCTGGAAAATCACCTGGCTGATCCCGAAAGCAGCCGTTTCAGGCCTCTGCACCTCCCTCCCCAGGAATCAGGACGAACAGGATCGGGGTGCCGCGGGGCCCCTTGACGCTACCCGTAGGTGTGGCTGTGCAGAGCCCCAGGTACCCATGCGCCCGCGCCAGAGCCATGTCCCGGGTTGGCTCCCGTTGGGACCTGGCACCCCCGGTAATGATTGCCATCGCCCCCGTGAGAGGGACAACGGCCAGGCAGGGATCTGGAGCAGGGTGCCTGTGCTTGCCAGCAAGCCCCGGGACCTGCCCGGCGAGGGTTCCCTGAGAAGTGGACTCCGTCCCCTCGGTACTTGGGCACCGGTGGCTGCTTCACACCCGAGTCACCGCGACGGCTCCCGGTGAGTGGGGCTGCTGTCACCGCTGGGGTGCGAGTCCCACGGCCGTGGCCGGGTCCGGAGCTGGTGCCCTGGGGGGGTGACTCACCTCCTACCCAGGGGACACAGCACAGGGCACCCCGGTCGGCAGCGTTCACTGAGCCCAGTGGTTTTTGGGGAGGAGCCACCCGCCAGGTTACAGACCCCTCTGAGCATCCCTCCTGGAACACATCCCCTCCACCTGAGCAGGGAGGGCACAGAGATCCTCCCGGGGACGCTTTCTGCCACCCGCAAGGACACCAGGCGGAGGGACAGGAGGGGGGACACCAGCAGACGTCTTTCGCTGCGCACTGGGAGCAGCAGCGAGGTTAGTGGGGGGTCCCTGGGGCAGCCCCCTGCTCGGGGGGACGGAGACCGTGCAGCCTCCCGGCCAACCTCCCCCAGCCCCCGAACGAGGTCTTGTCTTATGTTTAACTGCAGCGTGCGGCACTGCACCTCGGCACCGCCGCCGGGAAGAGTACGGCTCTCCTGGCGGTGAGCACCGGGCAGTCGGAAGACAGGCCGGCGGCAGCGCAGCCGCTCCCCGCCCCGGCCCGCCCCACCGCGGCACCGCCTCCAACCGGGCCGCTCCTCCCTCGGCATGGCGGCGGACGGCGGCGGCGGCAGGGCCTGCTTCGTGCTGGGCGCTTCGGGGGCGACGGGCCGGGCGCTGGTGCGGGAGCTGCTGGCCCGGCAGATCTTCGCCAGGGTGACGCTGGTCGGGCGGCGCCGGCTGAGCCTGGGCGAGGAGATGGAGGCGGCCGTGGTGCGCGGGGCCGGGGGTCCCGGGAGCGGCCGGGGAGCGGGGGGCGGCCGGGGCGGGCGCGCTGACCCTCGGCCTCCCCGCAGGAGCAGGCGGTGGTGGACTTTGAGCGGCTGAGCGAGCACGCCGCTGTCTTCCAAGGACACGATGTTGGCTTCTGCTGCCTGGGCACCACCAGGGCCAAGGCTGGCGCGGTGAGTGGGACCCCCGGGGGGGCAGGGGTCCTGCCTGCCCTCTGCCCCGCCGTACTCATCCTCCTCTCCCCTTTACCTGCAGGCTGGCTTTGTCCGCGTGGACCGGGACTATGTCGCGCAGGCAGCAGCACTGGCACTGGCAGGGGGCTGCAAACACTTTGTCCTGCAGTCCTCCCAGGGGGCAAACCAGCACAGCCGCTTCCTTTACCACCGTGTGAAGGTGAGGGGGCAGCTGGGGTGGGCTCCTCCTGGGACGCTCAGGAGGGAAGCAGGAGCTGAGGTGTCAAGAGATGCAGATGGCTCTGAGGGTCCTCCTTGGTGCTGGGGGACAAGGGGGTGAGGGAAGGGGGCTGGCAGAACAGCCATGCAACTCGCTTCGTCCATGGCACCCACATGCAGCGTCCATCTCCCTCTTCAAACCACCAGAAAGACCGGCTGGAGTCTTCAGCCTGACCCTGGCTCCCCAGCCCCAAGCTGGGATGGCTTCACAGCTAGGTGGGGAGGCTCAGGGCTGTGTCCAGGTGAGACATGAACTATCCAGGGGTGGCGAGCCCACAGGCTCCCCAGGTGGCACCATACCCATCCCGAAAGTTCTTTTCCCCATATGTTGTGTGTGTGTGTGTCCAGCATCTGCTGGACTCCCTGCTGTCTGCCAGTGTCTTGTGCCAGGATCCCCAAGGCTGGATGCTGTGTCCAGATGCTGTCTCAGTGTCGTGGTTTAGCCCCACTCGGCAACTAAG
>VYZW01005846.1:2806-13576 GCA_013401315.1 Balaeniceps rex | reverse complement strand
TTTATTGAGCTGAAGGGGAGGGGGGGGCCCTCTCACACCCACAGCCTGGCCCCCCGAAATGGGGGGGTGAGGCCGGGGAGGGGCAGAGGGGCTCCCAGGGACCGGGGCTGGAAGCACTCGCAGAAGTCCTGCCCGGTGGTGGGGACGGGGACGGGGGGGCCATCGCTTCCGGCACCCTTCTCGGGTGGGGGTCCTGGGCGGCTGCGTGCCCCCCACGCCCCAGCGCCGGGGAGAGGCGAAAGCGGGGAGGGGGCCGGGGGGCTCCATCCCCCTCCTACCGCAGGGTCCCCGCGAGCCGGGCCGCCGTCCCGCCGGTCCCTCGGCCCCTTGCCGGGAGCCCCTCGGTGGGGTGATGGCGGCTGGGGACGGGGACCCCCGGCCCCGCCGTCCTGGGGTGCTCAGGCCTTCAGCTGGTGCCACTGGGCCACTGCCTGCCGGGGCCGGGCGATCATGTCCTTCCAGTGCTTCACCTCCCCGGGGCCGCTCTTCCAGGACAGGTAGATCTGGGGGGGGACAGGCAGCCTTGGACCCACGCCTCCGCTCCCGGCCCCCTCCAGCCCCATCTTGCCCCCCGGCGCTGCCGCCTTCGCCCCCAACCTCCTCCCTCCCCGCTCCGCCGGCGTGTGCCGCCGGCACCGACACCGGGCTCTCCGACCCCGGGCTCTCCGCAGGGCCGGGCTATTTTTATCCATCAATTTTCCATACGGCAAGGTGGAAAACCGCACGTGCCGGCCCTGCCCGCAGCCGACAGCTCGGGGAGCCCGTGCCGCCGCCCCGGCTAATGTCCCCTCTGGGCTGTGGCAATGCCGGGGACGCCGGCACCTCTGCCCCTCTCCGGCAGCCTGCGGTGGCCGCCTCCTCCCGGGTTTATCCCGTTCTCCGGGTTCGCTCGGTTACAGCGCCGCGTTCGGGGCTCACCGGCTCCGCGGTGAGCGGCGATAACGGCGGTTACCGCGCTCGTTTGTCATCGTTGCCCTAACGAGCGGAGAGCTGGATGGGTTTAGCGTAAATCAAATCGAGAGTGGATGGATTCCTCTCTCATCGGGAGGCCCAGCGTGGCGATGGGAGCTGGGGCCCGGCCGGTGGCGGACACAGACCCCGGGGACCCCCGGCCGAGCCCCACGGCCCTCTCTGCTCTCCCGCAGCCGGGGACAGTGCCGCCGCGGTGGGGGCTCTGGCTCTACCCGGCGCCACGGCACATGGGAGCCATCGGGGACTTCGATTTTTGCCTCGCTATAAATAGACTTTGGGCAGGTTGACGCTCACCCCGGCGCAGGCGCGGGGCATCGCCACGCTGGATGGGGGCCACCGCATCGTGTCCCCACTTGTGCCGGCGAGTCCTTGCCGCCGCACACCGCGGCCGGGACCGGAGACGGCTGGGGAAAGCCAGCACGAGGGGCGGCCGCTGCGCTCCACCTTCCTCTCCAGCTTGAGATGGCACCGGTCGCCATCAGCCAGGGACCCTCCACCGCGCGCCGATGCCGCGGGACCCACCTTGCCGATGACGTCGTTGCGGCTCAGCCTGTCCTTGTCCATGACGGTGATGACGATGGTCGTCTCGCGCAGCCGCTCCGTGGGGATGTCGAAGGCGAAGGACTCGTTGAAGACGGGGTTCAGGCACCGCTTCATGACCACCGTCTTCTTCTTCTCCACCCGCTTGTCCTTGTACATCAGCCACACCTTCACGTAGGGGTCTGGGGGGAGAGGAGCCGCTCTCAGCCGCAGTTGGGCGTCGGGCAGCGATGCCCGGCGTGGCAGGAGCCGGAGCTCGTACCTGACGTGCCCCCGATGTCCATGGCTTTGAGGTTACGCGCTTTGATGATGTTCACCACGATGGAGTTGGCGGAGGGGTTGTAGCACAGCGACAGCAGCAGCTCCCCACGGCTTCCCTGCGGGACCCCCCCGGAGGTCCTTAGGTGGGCGCCCCGAAAACACCCGCCCCGTGCCGCGGCACCCGGCCCAAGCCTTGACGGGGCACCCAAAGCCCCTGTGTCCCACCACGGGGGTGAGGTGCTGGGCTGGGACCCCCCCGGAGCTGTCCCAAGGGCGGGCTTTGGGGCTGCATGGAAAATCAGGGCGGGAGGAAACGGGGCCGGCCCCCGTGGGACGTTTTCTGGTCTTGCAGGAGAAAAAGAAAGCTTTCATTTCAGATCTACCTAAAACAGCTCTTTTTGACCCAAAATGAGACATTCGCTTTAGGCTACTTAGTGCCTTAATATAAAAATATTGGGGAACAGAAACCTCTCCATCGGATGCTGAACCTTCCCTGTTGGGGTAGCAAGAGGGTGGCCCCGTTGGGACACCACAGGGACAGGGTGGTGTCCCCAAGGGGTGGGAGGGGGACCAGGGCCTTACGCTGCCGTCGCTGCATGGCTTCAGATCCTTCCAGAAGGTCTGCATCTGGGTGAGGTCCACCTTGTTGAGGGGGATGGACACCTCCCCGATGGGGTCGTTGCGGCTGAAACGGTCGTAGTCCAGGACCTGGAGGTACAGCACCCGCTGCACCACCTTCTCGTAGGGGAACCCTGTGCCAGAGACAGAGGGGATGAGGAGCTGCCGCGGCCACGCCAAGCAGCACCCGGCGCCGGTGCCACCCTGCCGTGCCCGTGCTGACGGAGATGTTGGCACCGGGCAGTGGATGGGGAGCAGACGACACAGCACAGGGCACCTCTTGCGGCTTCGGGCCACCACGATGGCTGGTAGCAGATTAATTCCCCTCTGTGCACCCACCCACGGGTGCCTGCTGGGGGGAGAAGGAGCCTTCCCCCGTGTCCCCCTCATGGGACGCAGAGCAAACACCTCCAACCTGGCGTTGATGGCTTGGCCAACCCATCTCATCACCAACGGCCACCACGTTGGCAGCTCGAACTGCGCTGGTCCAGCCCAGGCGGGAGGACAGGAGGTCTCGCAACCGCTCCGCTCCCACCCCAGTCCAACCAACCCCTACCTTCGAAGAGGAAGGTCTCGTTCCAGTGCGGGTTGAGGTTCTTCCGCTTCACCTTGGTCTCCAGCTTGTGCTTCTTGTCGGGAAGCAGGTAGATCTTGACAAAGGGGTCGCTGGTGCCGCTGAAGTCCTTGGCCGGCAGCTCCTGCGCCTTCATGATCTTGACCGTCAGGGTGGACTCCTGGAAGTTGTAGCCAACGCTGAACTGGATGCGGCCCAGGTTCTCCCGGCTGATGCCCTCGTGGCCCTCGTCGTCCTCAGAGCCCGGGGAGAGCTGCGGCGGGGGGAGAAGGACGGTGAGCGCAGCGCCGGGGGGCCACGGTGGGACCACCGGCGGGGTCTGCACCCCCCCGTCCCCGCCGTTTCGGCACCCGAACTCGGTTCGCACCAGCACCCGACCCCCAGCCCCGCGAGCTGTCAGGGGGCATCAGCCTCTCGCCGGCTCCCTGCCACCGCCATCGCCTCGGATGACTCCTGGCTCAGCGCCACGCGGCCCGGGGACGGTGAGCGCCAATTAGCCAAATTCCTCCTGACAGCCCGTCCCTCACGGCTCCGGCACCGCTCCCTTGCGCCAGCCCGGGGGAGACGGCTGCGTCACCTCAGCTGAGCCGGGGCTGCACCAGCCGCGGCGCCCGGCGGTGACGGGGACTTGGCAGAGCGGGCTGGGATGTGCCGGGGCGCTTGTGGCACAGGGCGGGCGTGGGGAAGAGCCGGGGGGGGCCCACGAGGAGACGCCCGGGCGATGCCCAGGCTGGGAGCCATCCCTGGGGACCCCCTCCCCAGCGCACCCCATCCACCCACCATGAGCATCTCACTGGTCAGGGAGTTGACCAGGTCGGAGACGGAGGAGCGCGGCTCCGTCTTGCGGTCGGACTCATCGTGCGGTGGCTGCCCCGGCACCGGCGCCGTGTTCACCGCCTTGCCGCCGGCCGGCAACCTGGGGAAAAGAGAGGCAGCGCCTTAGAGGAGAGCGGCCGAGAGCCAAGGGCGAGACAGCGAGGGGCTCCCCCGGACCCCCTCTCCCGGCGGATGCCGCACCGGGCTGTGCCAGCCCTGGATGGAGGCTGCCAGCTGGGATGTGGGCAGAGCCGGGCTGCAGGGACGCCCGGGGCTGTACCGCCGGCGGCTGCGTGCCGCCCGCTGCAGCCCGCCGGCCTCCCCGCACAGAAGGGCCCTGGCCGGTGCAGGCAGCGCGTTCTGCCCGCGCTGCTGCCAGGCAGGGCTGGGTGCCAGCCTGGGACCCGCAGCACGGCGCCTGGCAGCACGGCAGCAGGTCCCCCCCGCCACGTCCCACCCCCAGCGGCCGCAGAGCCCCCACGGTGATGCCAGGGCCAGCCGCCGGGCCCCGTGGCTACCAGGTCCCCACCAGCACCCGCGGCACCCACGCACAGCCCCTTCGCACCCCGGCGCGGGGCGCGTAGCTGACCCACGGGTGCTTCGTGCTGCGGCGCGGGCTTGGTGCCCGGCGCTAACCGCCCCCTTTTCCTTCTGCCATCGAGCCCTCCCCGGTGCCCCGCAGCCAGGACCCTGGCTGTCCTGGCACATCCCGGCCGCAGCAGCCGGGTCTCGGTGGGGGGGCCGTGCCGGCAGCTCCCGGCTGGCTGCGGGACGGCGGGCATGGTGCCGGGGAAGGGTGGGCAGCCGGGAGCTGCGGCGGGCACGCGGACAGAGCAGAGATGGAGGCGGGCGGGCACACACCGGGGCCACGCTGCCGCGATGCAGAGGGACAAGAGGGGACACAGGCACACGGCAGCAGGGACGGGGCAGCCCCGGGTGGCTCCCGCGGTGCGGACAGATCCGAGAGGGAGGGGATGCGCACACAGACAGGCACCCCACGATGCACCCCCCGCTCCCACCCGCCCCGAGACACGGTGATAAACCAACAGACGGACCAACAGGACACACACCGCGGCGGGCAGCATGCCGCCGGCGCAGCCCCAGCGCTGCGGCGGGCTCAGCGGGCAAAGCCACAACGCATGCCACGAGACACCCACCGCCACGCCAAGCACACGCAGACACACGCCGATGGAGACGCAGGGAGGGGACCTGGGGGCCACGGGGACGGAGGCACACGCGGCGGCACGGGGCGGCAGCCCCCTCGCACACCCACACACACGTGGCTCGCCCGCCCCGGCGGTTCGGCACCCCGGGAGGACCAGAGAGCCGGAGGAAGCTGGGGAGGCAAAGTTAGGTTAAAAACAGAGCGAAAATGAAGGCGGAGGAGCCGGCGGCGGGGCCCGCTGGGCGAGGAGGCACCGGTGGAGCCGTGGGTGCCGGGGCGGCGGCGGCACGCGCCGGCGGAGGTCGCGGACAGCGAGAGAGAAAGAGCGGGAAAGAGCAAGAGAGAGGAGGAGCAGCGTTGTCCACCGGTGGCCTGCCGGGAGGGAAGGGGGAGAGAGAAGCGGGGCGGATGGACAGACGGACAGTGGTTAGTCTCCGGGACAGGAGCCACGCCGAGGCGCCGGGCTGGAGCTGCCGGGGACAGGCTGGAAGGAAGAAGCTGAGAAACGGGGATGGAGGAGACGTTTCGAGGCAGAAGAGCGGGCGGCCGGCAGTGCCGGGGGGGCAGGTGACAGCGGAAGGTGCCGGAGCCCGTCCCCGCCGCCGGCTGAACCCCCCGCGTCCCGCGGGGCCCAGGGGGACGGGGAGCAGGGGGGAGATGGAGGCGGGGAGGCCATGCGTGCGCCGGGATGGGTCTTTGGGACCAGCGAGCCGGGGGGAAGCGGGGAGCAGGGTCTTGCTGCGGCACAGCCACCCACCCCCTGCGCCCAGCACCCAGTGTCCCCCGTCCCCTCGCCCGGCACGGGGCAGCTGGCGTGGTATGGTATGGCACGGCACGGCACGGCGGCCGGTGCTCCCGGCAGGGACCGGCTGCGCAGCGCGACGCCGGGGAGGGAAGTGCTAAAAGATGGAGCGAAACCAAGCCGAGCAGGGTAAAAATAGCCGGTGGGCGAGAACGGTGCCGGTTCATTAACACGCCGAGCACGCGGGGAGGCAGCGCCCGCCGGCTTCACACCTCCTCCCCGCTCCGGAGGGGATTAACACCCGCTCCCGGCGGCGCAGGGCCCCTCTGCTCCTGCCAGCCCTCGCCGGCGGCCGCGGCCGGGCTCTGATGCCGGCGCCGGATGCGGTGCTGAGCCTTCGGCACCCCGAGAAGGCAGAGAGCAGCTGGAGGCAAGGGTCTGCGCCACGCTGCCGCGCAGCTTGCTTGGAGGAGAAAGGGGGGGATGCGTCCCCCCCCAGGCTGTGGCGCTTGCTTTGGCCCCGGTCAGCCTTGGGACTCCGGGCACATGCCACCGCAGGGATGTCCCCGCGTCCCCGGGGGAGCTGCCCACCCCGCGCCGGGCTGCAACCGGCCCCGCCGGGCTGGAGGCCGCGGCTGCGCCGTGCACGAGACATGCGTTGGGCTGGGACGCGGCTCAGCTGCCGGCGCGGCATTGCCGGGGGGTCCCTGCGAGCCTGGCCCCCCCCGCGCCCCGTTCGCCTCCCGGCACGGGGGCTCTCCCCTGCCCTGCGCCCCACTCCCGAGCGTGTGCCCCCCACATGCAGGCAGGGCGGGGGGTGGCGGCCGGGGATGGCAGGAGGGGGAGGGCAGGGAAGGAGGAGGAAGGGATGGGGGGGTCCTCTCGGTGCCGCCGCTCCGGAGGCAGGACCCGCGGGTGCCGGCGGGGGAGAGCTGCAGACGTCACCGTGCCCGCTGCCCGCTGGGCCACCCTGTGCCGCTCCAACCTTCGCGCTCCACGAGGCCAGCCTCCTCCTCCTCCTCCTCCACCCTGGGTGAAGCCCTCGTCTCCTCCTGCTGCGGGACTGCCCTCGTCCTCGCTCATACCTCTTGTCCCCCTGAGCGTTCGCCTGGTTCGGCTGCGTCCCAGCGGGTTGCAGGTCGGGGATATTGGCAAAGTCATCTTGCTCTGAGAGTCCCAAAACCAGGGATAACACCACCATCCGGCCTTCCCTGCCCAGGCGGCCCCGCCGGCAGCGGGAGAGAGAGAGAGAAAGAGAGAGGAGAACACAGCATCAGGCAGGGAACCGGCAGCGGCGGCGGCACCCCGCGGTCCCCCGGCGGTGAGGGGACCTCGGCTCTGCCCGCCGGCCCCTGCGCGGGAGGCGATGTCCGGGATGGGCGCAGAGGGCTGCGGGGAGAAAGGTGCCGGCTCCGGCGAGGCCGGCACGTGTGGGTACCGCCGCCACCCCTCTCCGCCGCCGGTCCAGGCAGGGAGGATGCCCAGGTCCTGCTGAGGGGGGAGAAGGTGCCCAGAGGGGCTGGGGACGAGGGACAACGCGAAGGGAGCGAGGTCCCAGCATCCTTCCCTGCAGGAGGAGATGGCGGTGCCGCGGCCGAGGCTCTTTGCCCCCCTCCGGCGCTGCCGGCGCAGCGTCCCCGGGGCCCGTAACCGCATTTACGCCGCGGCGCCAGGGAGGCAGGCGGGAGGGTAAACAGAATAAAGAGCAAAAGCAAAGTTAATAGCTTCAGAAAGCGGCGGTGGTAAATGGCAGCGGCTCCTCCGTAGGGAAACGGCGCGCTGGCTCGGCACGTCCCGGCTCTGCGGCCGCTCCCCCTCTGCCAATTAAGGCTGGAACCAGTGCCGGGTGCTGGGTAAACAGGGAGGAACGTGACCCTCGGGATGGCTAATGAGCCGCATCTCGGCATCGGGAAGCCGGCAAATGGAGCCGGCGAGGAACCTCTGGGTTGGAAAGGGCAGAGCCGGCACGGCGCTGGGCAGGCAGAGCCGAGAGGGCACCGACCGGCTGGCGGTGAGGAGCAGGGGGTCACGGCCAGTGCCGGCGCTGGGAGGGGACCCCCGGGCAGGGCTGCAGGCAGCGGTGCCTCTGCTCACCCGGAGGAAGGTTCAACCCTTGCTCCAGGGCTGCCTGCGCAGGCAGGAGCGGGGCAGGCAGCCGAATTCATGTCTCCCAGGGCCTTTCCCACCTAACCCTGATGCAGAAGGTGCTGAGCTGACTCACACAAGGGCAGGATCGGGCAGGATCCCCCCACTCCCCAAGCACTACCAGTCTGCGGGAAGCACAGCCGGGACCGGAGCATCCCCTCTCCCGGGGTGCCGGGGGGGGAACGGAGGCTGTGGGGGGGGAGCAGGACGACCCTGGGGAGGACGGAGGTGGCGGGGGACCGGCTCTGCGGAGCGGCAATGTCATGTGCCGAGATACAGTGGGGCTCAGATTAGCCCTCGGCGTTTGAGGTTTGAAAGCCAGCGCTGATCTGGGAGATAGGGTTAAGCCAGATTAAAGATCACACGGCTCCGGCAGCTCCGAGCCTCTGCGGCTCCCAGCCTGGGCGGAAGGCAGCCTGACGGGCAGCGATATCGGGGCCGAACAGACGGTCACCCCGGCACGGCAGCCACCGCCGGCACGGCTGCCCCCCCGCCTCCTCCTTGGGGCAATGTCACTGCGCGCCGGTGGCCGTCCCGCGGGCTGGAGCATCCCTGCGCTCCCTGGGGACCGAGGGGGACTGGAGCACCCGCACCGGCCAGCAAGGCAGCCGGTGATCTGCAGCAAAGCCATGGGGCAAAGCGAGCTGGGAGAGCCTTCCCCGAGCCCCTGGGCTGGGGGAGCTGCCCCGATCCCCCATGATGGGGCTGGAGGGGACCCGGCTCTTCCTGCTGGCTGCAAATCCCCGAGGTGGTGCCAGCCGAGCGGCTGTGCCGGGGTAAGCAATGGAGCAAGCAGAGGAGAGTGCAGAGGGAGCAATGGAGAGCAGAGGAGAACGCAACAGAGAGCGCAGAGGAGAGAGCAATGGAGGGTGATGGAGAGAGCGATGGAGAGTGATGGAGAGCGCGATGGAGAACGCAGAGAGCACAGAGGAGAGAGCGATGGAGAGCAATGGAGAGGAGAGGAGAATGCAACGGAGAGTGCAGAGGAGAGCAGCGGAGAGAGCAGAGGAGAATGCAGAGAGTGCAGAGGAGAGCGATGGAGAGCACAGAGAGCTCAGAGGAGAGCGATGGAGAACACAAAGAGCTCAGAGGAGAGTGATGGAGAATGCAGAGGAGAACGATGGAGAAAGCAATAGAGAGCACAGAGGAGGAAGCAGAGGAGAGAGCAATGGAGAGCAGAGGAGAATGCAACGGAGAGAGCAATGGAGAGAGCAGAGCGCAGAGGAGAGGGCAATGGGGAATGCAGAGAGAGCAGAGGAGAATGCAACGGAGAACGCGGAGGAGAGCAATGGAGAATGCAAAGAGCACAGAGAGAGCAGAGGAGAGCGCTGGAGAGAGCAGAGCGCAGAGGAGAGAGCCATGTAGAATGCAGAGGAGAGAGCAATGGAGAGCAGAGGAGAATGCAACGGAGAACGCAGAGGAGAGCAGAGGAGAGCGCAGAGGAGAGAGCAATGGAGAGAGCAGAGAGCGCAGAGAGAGCAATGGAGAGCAGGGGAGAGTGCAATGGAGAGAGTGGAGGAGAGCGCAACGGAGAGCAATGGAGAGCAGGGGAGAGTGCAATGGAGAGCGCAGTGGAGAGCGATGGAGAGCAGAGGAGAGCGATGGAGGGAGCAGAGAGGAGAGCGATGGGGAGCAGAGAGGAGAGCGATGGAGAACAGAGAGGAGAGCGATGGACGGCAGAAGAGAGCGATGGAGGGAGCAGAGGAGAGCGATGGAGGGAGCAGAGGAGAGCGATGGAGAGCAGAGAGGAGAGCGATGGAGAGCAGAGAGGAGAGCGATGGAGAGCAGAGAGGAGAGCGATGGAGAACAGAGAGGAGAGCGATGGAGAGCAGAGAGGAGAGCGATGGAGAGCAGAGAGGAGAGCGATGGAGAACAGACAGGAGAGCGATGGAGAACAGACAGGAGAGCGATGGAGGGCAGAGGAGAGCGATGGAGAGCAGAGGAGAGCAGAGGAGAGTGATGGAGGGCACAGGAGAGCGATGGAGGGCACAGGAGAGCGATGGAGAGCAGAGGCGAGCGACGGGGAACACAGAGAAGAGCGATGGAGGGCAGAGGCGAGCGCACACTTACAGGAAGGACTTCATGTCCAAGCCGCGGTTGCGGATTTGCCCCACCACGTGGTCCCAGCTGCCGGGATTGGAGCGGCTCCGGCCGCCAGCCGTCCGATGCTTGGAGCCGGCGGCGATGCCCTGGCGCGCCTGGCCGCCGCGGGAGCCCCGGGGGTTGCCGGCGCCGGCGGAGGAGCCGCTGTGGGCCTGGAGGTGGCCCAGGCTCTGGCTGGTGGTGGGCTGGCTGTGGTTGGCGCGCTGGTGCTGGCTGAGGGGCTGCTGCAGACTTTGCTGGCGCATGAGCGTGCGGGGCCTCTGGCATTTGGGGTCGCCTGCTGAGGTGGGGATATACTCAAGGGTAGTGGCTGTGGACAAGGTGGAGTCCTCGAAACTTAGGGAGAGGAAGGGCAGAGGAGAGGAGAGAAAGGAGAAGAAGGTGAAGGGGCAAAATTGGAGGAAGGAAAAGAAGAGAGTTAGAGAGAAGATGCCCCAGCGCAGGGAGCGCTCCGGCAGGGGCCAGCGGATGCAGCGACCGGTTCCTCTGCCTCTCGGCCCTGGCTCGCCCTCGCCGGTGGCACNGGGGGGGGCTCGGCCGCGGCACCGCGGCACCCGGCCGGCTGGGTGCCCTCCCGCTCCCGCGGCTGCCGCTCAGCCGGCGCCTTCCCAGCACGCCGGCCGACCTCGTCTGCGAGCTAATTAGGCTGCTGCGTGAAGGCGAATCCCCCGGCGCCCGCTCACGTGCTGCCAGCCAGCCCGCCCCGTCCCCGTCCCTCCCAGCCCAGCACCCAGCCGCCAGCACCCTCACCGCCGGCTCTCAGTATCCCCCATCTTGAGGGACCGTGCCGGCTGGGGGCTCCCGCAGCGATGGGGGGGCCGAGCCCACCGTGGC